>QEPC01003920.1:368544-383211 GCA_003113815.1 Sphenodon punctatus | reverse complement strand
TCCAACCCACCCATATGCACCGCTTTTGGGTTGACCACGCTGTCTTCTCATACTGGCTGCTGTTGCAACCCCTCCAGCCACTACCACCACCGGGGGGCCCCACGCTGTTGGTCACTGACTTGGTCATTGCGGCCATGGTGCTCCTTGTCCGCACTCTCTGCAGCCGGTCAACCAGCAGGGTTTCGTCAGTCCCAGTCACAACACATTGGGCTCCGACTGGAGCACCAGCACCTAGGGGAGGCCTTTGTAGGGAGGACATGATGCTCCCGCCACTGTTGCCTGGAGACAAAGTGTTGCGGGTGCTATGACCCTTCTGCCGGGCTGCTCCTCTTGGGTGAGTTTTGCGGTGTCTTTAATTAACATTAAGCATGCACACATTCAAATTTAATGTTAATTTCAACTCATGGGAGTGACAGGGCTGGATTTCTTCTGTGATGAAATCAACATTAGTTTCACTGCCAATTGCGCAAGAGGGCATTCCCATGTTATAAATCTCAAGTTAGATAAATATTAACATGAGATTGTGTAATGTGGGCAAGCAGCCTAAACTACCACAAGGAAAAAAAATACTAAATCTTTCTTTCTTTCTAGACAATCCCGTAGGACCTTAATACATATGGCTTCCTTAGAGGAGTCACCTACCTCATGGTAGCTGCCATCTACCTGGAGGCAACTATCAGATTATTTACATGACTCTTGGTAACTTGATTGTTATCCCTGGATAATTTGCATGTTACCACACAAGTTAACAGGATTAAACTGTTGAATATGGGGCTAATTCTTCCTGCATTCCAGAGTTACAAGTAACCTAGAAAGCAGGAACCATGTGTACACCTAATTTGTCTACCCCATCTCAACAGCTGTGGGATACATTTATCATTTGAAGTGGCAGAACTATTTTAGCTACTTCATGCTTGTGGGCAGAGTTCCAGGACTTAATAGGGGTGGGGAGCTTGCCAAGGCTCAGCCCTGGCAATAAAATTCAGGGGGCGGGGGCCTGAGCCCCAAGAAATTTTCCCAGTAGAAATGTGCACCGCAAAATGTGAAAGAGCAGGAAAAGGCCAATATTGGCCATTTCTGGGTTGGAAATGAAAGACAGAAAAGGCCTGGATTTGGCTGATTTGGCTTCCATTAATGACTTTCCTGCCCTGCCCCATCCCGTGTTGGTGTCAGGAGCAGGGGGTGAGGGGCAGATGTGGGGTTCTGGGGCTAGGATTGAGGAGCAAGGCTGGGAACAAGGCTGGAAACACAAATGGGGAGCCAGGAACCAGGAGTGAGAGAGGAACAAGCGTAGATCTGTAACAAGTGCGAGAGAGTTGCTCCAGCCAGCTTTCTGCTGCTACCAGTATGCCTTATGCACTCGTTGATAGCCAACTAGGAAGCTGGGAGGTGGGGCAAGGGCTGGAGACAGACAGATGGGGTATGGTCAGGACAAGGCACGGAGGACTCATGAGAGGAGGTGGAGTGGCTGGGCCATAAGCAGTGGTCTCTTTCCCCCCACCCCACGAGCCACTCCAGGGGTGGCATGCAGGAGCTGCATGCTTGAGGCAGACAAAGAAGCAAAGCAAGGGGACAGAAAGAGGGAGCTGAACTAGAGGACAGAGGGAAGAACAAAGCGAAGACTAGAAACAGTGGTCAAGAGGAGGGAGTGGGAAATGGGAGGAAATGGAGTGGGGAGGGGTCAACAGATCAGGGACCAATGGGGGGGGAGGGGGCAGAACTAGGGTTGCCACCTTTTGCTGTTTACTCTGAGAGTCCCATAGGCCAAAATTGGTGTCTCAGGCTCAAACTGCAAAAGGTGGCAACCCTAGGCAGAACAAATTGTCAGGAGCATAAGATGAGGGGTATCTGAGTCATGGGCAGATGTGGAGTTTTGGGGCACAGGATCAGGGCTAGGACTGAGGATTTGTGGAGCAAGGCTGTGAACAAGGCAAAAAAAGAGACAAATGGGGCAAAGAACTAGGATAGAGAGAGGCAGGAACAAGGTATGGACCAAGAACACAGGAGGCAGAGGGTCTGGAACAGTGTGGGCATGTTCCTCCCAGCTTCCAGATGCTACTAGCATGTCTTATATACTAACTGGTAGCCAACCAGGAAGCTGGGAGTGGGACAAATCTGGAGGCAGACAGATAGGGTAGTCAGGACAAGGGAACGAGGAGTCATGGGGGTGGGGGCGGAGGGGGAGAAGTGGCTGGGCCAGAGGCAGGCTGAGCCAATGGTGCTAGTGAGCTGGCTGCTGCTCCAGAACCCAGAGGATGGACATCCAAGGCCTGGTTCTGTACTTGGTCATTATATACATTAAATCACAAGAACTCTTGTTTTATAGTCTGCTGTGGGGAGGCAGGATGGCCTAGTGGCTGGGTTGCCAGCTGGAGAATAGGTTCATTTCCCTGCTCTAACAATCTCTGAGCTGGCAGTGGTTTCTGATGCAGGTTTGGGCCCCAGCAACTAGGAGTGTGCACCAGGGACCCATTTTGTTTTTTGTTTTATTTTTGCTATTAACATTTTCATTTTTCTGGTTTTTGTTATTGAGAATTTTCATTTTCCAACACAGGTACCTGCCGTTACCATGGCTAAGCTAAACAGAAAGGCCCACCCCCTTTTTACCCCTTCCTTGTCTCACCTCCAGCCCAAGCTGTGTGACTTAGGCCGCATTCACACCTTACGGCAGTGCGGCGGAGGCACTCCTGCGCAAAGACGCAGCGGGGTAAGGAGGCATGAATTACAGGGTTCAAAATCCAGCCCCGTCATTCATGAGTATTGTTGCGGAAGAACCCTGTTCGCACCAGAAGTTGTGATGATGTCTGCCTTCTTCCCCCGCTGTGTGTTCTACTCACGGGAATGCTACTGCCGCACCACTGTAAGGTGATAATGTGGTATTAGATTGGGGGAACTGGAACTGGGAACCCTATGGTGGCCCATGGAGCAAGGATAGGATGGCACCGACCACTCAGGTCTGCATTTGACCTCGGATGATGCCTGCAATGCCACCTAACTCCCTGGGATGGGGGCTCGCATCAGGCTGCACAAGACTCATATGCATAGCCCCAATCTGAACCTGCCCCTGGAAAAAAAACAAGCCACCACCTGTAAGCTAGTGTGCCTATTCCTCCTGCCCTTCCCCCCATTGAGACATCCAAGTCTAGAGCATACAGCCATTGTGTGTGGGGGGGGGGAAGGGGGGGAACTGCTGAACACAAGTAGTGCCGGAATCAACCCTACACTGCCTAGCACTGCAGAAAATGCGCCCAAGGTGGCAAATTCCATGTTCTCCAGCACGAATGCCTGGGGGAACAGGGAGGGGAGGGGGCGGGTTGTTGGTAGGACTGGCAGATGCTGCATTGGTCAAGCCTGAAACAGGGAAACAGTATGAGGGTCCATCTGCTCCTACCCCTACCCCCAAAGAGATCCAGTAGAGGCCGAGAGGAACTGGCATGAAAACTGCCAGCTGTGCCTTGCCAGCTAGCCCCAGGCATGCCTAGCTGCCACCACCTGACCCGCCCCATGGGATGGCCTGTGCACTGCTGGAGGAGACCTCCGAGCTCAGGCAACTGGAGGCTGCAGCCAGAGGCCCATTGGGCAGAAAAGAGGGTTGTGTGGGCCATGGGGATAGCACCCCCGCAGGGCTGAGGACTGCCCGATCATCTAAACCTGGGCTCCAAATCAAAATCCATACTTACCGTGCCAGTAATCAGGGCTACCGCAAGGCATCCTCTGGGGTCCAATGGGCTACCACAATGAAGAGGGTGGTGAGTCTTGGACCCAGCTTATTTAGATTGGCGGCCTGCCCATAACCCCACCCTGCCTTCTTCCATTCTAGAATCGGGGTGTGACACACACCCATGTGCTCCTATCTGGGTGTAGTGGGGGATTTCTTTTAAAACTTTACTAAGGTTCTTACAATTAGAGTTGGATTAGAAACTTAACCATATCATGCTAAATCTTTTCTAAAAATCGGATTATTTTTAAAGTAGTGCAAGGCAAGTAATTTGAAGAGGATTACTGTTGACTGGCTCTTTTGATCATCTATAAAGTCTTGACAGAGACAGGAACAGTATGTAAACAGCACATCTGTAATAAAATTCTGTTTGAAAAATTATTGTTATCAGGTATATTAAATGAATATCAGGTACACGCCATCTTATTGGCTTCTACTAGTAATACTTTCTAAATGTAGTGCTCATTTTGCAGAGCAGGAATAAAAGGTATATTAATAAGGAAATCATCAGTTTTCATTTGATTAACATTCAATTCTGATGACTATGGAGAATTAGAAAATTACTCAAGTTCTTTACTACTAGGATCATCTATAATCTTCCCTAAGGTTATATTCTATATTTAACTCCTTCTCCTTCTATTTCCCCTTCACGTCCTGCCAAGAGTAATTTTCCTATTGTCATCCTGCTAATGAGGGATGAATTAGTCTTGTAAGTGAAGATGAAATCAAACTCTTTTGAGAGAGAAAATACACATTTTTTACATTATAAAAAGTATGGTGGCAATTCCATCAAAATCAATGGAAATTTAGCTATTGACATTAATGGAGTCAGGATTGCACACTATGGCTGTGATCTACAAATCACTTTCTTGGCTTCAATAGGACTACTCCAGTGTAAGTGGTTTGTTGTGCATCAAGGCCTTATCAGAGTAATTTCAACTAAAACCATTTCCTTCTTATAGGGCTAAATTCACTGTTGAGTCACACCTTTTCACTATTTACACCAATGAAAAGCCAGTATAAAATGCTACCATTTTGATTTTCAGTAAATTGCCACAGATATTAATGAATACAAAAAAGTGAAAAGTAGTGGGAATGATGTTTAAGCTACTCACTAAGGGAGATGTTTATATGTTGATCCTCTCCTCGATTATCTTACAGTGGGGACTTAAGTATTCAGTCTTCATCTATCCATGAGCATAAAGCTTTCCCCTATCAATGGAAAGATCAGATAGCAATATTGAACAAATTGTTTCATTAGATATCCTGCAAACTTAATAGACTCAGTTCTGGAATAGGTTATACTGTATGTGTGAGTAATACACATTATATGGCCTTGGGAAGAAGAGTTCCTATAGATATCCATCAGAGTCAGCTCGGAAATAAATCTGTTCATAGTTTCATATGACCAGCAGGGTATAGTAAAAAAAGATTAATCATCTCTAGAGAGAAGGTTCAAACTACGGCAGCACTGAAATCAACTTCTGTATTAAAAGGGAGCAGCAATTCTTAATGTTCTTAATCTTGGGGCTGGGCCATGTGGAAAAAAATGAAAATGTATTTATTTAAGACATTTTTATCCCGCCCCTCCTGCCACTGGCAGCCCGGGGCGGCTAACAAAAATTCAACAATAAAAATACAATAAATATATAAACGCATTAGATAAAAACAACAGTAAGAATGGGAAGACAAAACATCCCCTCACCCTACCCTTCTTCCTCGCCAAATGCCTGGCGGAACAGCCAGGTCTTGCAATTCCTATGAAAACTTGGGAGGTCTGGGGCCAGACGGGTCCCCACCGGGAGGGAGTTCCCAAGGCACGGTGCAGCCACTGAGAACGCCGTGTTCCGCGTGGCCCCCCCAGAAGACCCGGGGGACCTCCAACAGGGAACACCCAGATGACCCCAGGGGCCAGCCCAGAACCCGGGGAGTGAGGCGGTCTCGCAAATAGGCAGGGCCCAGACCGTATAAAGCTTTATAGGTCAAAACCAACACTTTGAATCGGGCCCGGAAGACTATTGGCAGCCAGTGCAGAGATCGTAGCACCGGTGTAATGTGCTCTTGGCGGCCCAGCCCCACCAGGAGCCGGGCCGCCACATTCTGCACCAGCTGTAGCATCCGAGCCGTCACCATAGGTAGCCCCATGTACAGCGCGTTACAGTAGTCTAACTGAGAGGTGATAAAAACATGGATGATCGTGGCCAGATCCGGAACCGAAACCAGCAGCTGAAGCCGCTGTACCAGATGTAACTGGCGGAAGGCACTCCTCACCACAGCCTCCACCTGGAGATCCAGGCAGAGCTGCGCATCAAGGAGTACCCCCAGGTTCCGCACTTGGGAAGTCAGTGGAGGGCAAACCCCCTCTACTGAGGGGGTTGCCATCTCCATTGACTCACCCACTAACATCACCCACTAACATCACTGCCATCTTGTTGGGATCCAGTCATAGTTGATTAGCCCTCATCCAGTCCCCCACAGCTGCCAAANACAGTTGGGTGTCATCCACATACTGATGACACTTCACCCTGTACCCCCTGATCACCTCGCCGAGCGGCTGCATATACACGTTGAACAGAAGAGGGGACAGAACAGAACTCTGCAGGACCCCACACGGGAGGTCTCAATGAGATGAAAAATTGTCACCAAGCACCACGCGCTGAGTTCTCCTGGTCAGGAATGAGTGGAACCATTCAAGAATGATCCCACCCCTGCACTGTCCTGCAGGTGCGTCACCAACATCTCTATGTAATCAGTAGTAACTAGGGGAGTCAATTTAATACAGGCTAGTTAATATTTATTATTCTCCCACGGGGACACTTATGAACTAAAAATGCCTCTTCCAAGCTAAATTTAAAGGCCTGTAAAACAGAGCTACGCTTAATTAGAAATAGCTACTATTTGCTAATAAAAGCATCTATGCAGGGTCTTAATATAGGCTAAGTAATCTGTATTAACTAATACCAATTAGTTAATTTGGATTTAAAAGGTAGACAAGCCCATAGACGATAAAGTAAGGCTGCACCCATCTGTGGCAGCGATGGTGGCAGAGGGAGGGAAGACACGGCGGCGCGGAGGAGCACTTCTCTCGCTCATGTCAGGGTAGGATTTTGTGCCCTGACATGCATGAGAGAAGCCGCAGCAGATCCCCGTTCGCACCGGATCTTTTCCTGTCAGCCGGTCCTCTGCGCTGCCGCGTCTTCCCTCACACCTTCCTCTGCTGCCACCATCGCCGCCGCAGATGGGAATGCAGCCTTAATGTAAGCAAATCATTGTGCAACTGCTTTTGAAGTTTTTCCTAATATTTAACCAAAATCTACCTTCAGCAATAAAAGCCCATTTCCTCTTGTTCCGTCTTCTGTGAAAGTGGGGAACAAATGCTCACCATCTTTTTTGTGGCTCCCTTTTAGATAGTTGAAAAATGCTATCATCCCCCCCTGCCCAGGTTTTGTTTCTGTATGCTAAGAATATCCACCTCCTTCAGCCTTTTCTCATCTGGTTTGCATATAGCCCCTTTATCATCGTGGTTGCTGTTCTCTGAATCCTCTCCAATTTGTCAATGTGCTTCTTTGAGTGTGGCTCCCCAAACTGAACACAATATTCTAGGTGAGGTAATACAAACAGGATGTTTTTAAATGAGACGCATTCATGCTTAGCCCCCCACCGTCCACGTGTTCAACTACTTGTGTGGTGGTGGCGTGTGGGGAGGCACGCTGCTGTGACCCACGCAGCGGCGACTCATGACCACACATGGAGCACTACTGAAAAATCCAGAGTGCCCCATGCGGGCCAGGTTGGCTGCCTCTGTGGACAGGGCAGCTATGCTGGGAACTGCTTGTTTGAAGCGCTCCACACACACATTGTGTATCTGGGTGCCTCGCAGCTGCACCTCTCAGCAGCCACGCACCCATCCCCCTCATGCGATGCTGGGTGTTTAAAAAACACCCATTTAAAAATCACTGTTAGAGGAAATCCCTTCAGATGATTTAAGGGCAGTGCTGAAAGTCTCATATGTTCTGTCCATTTGACCTTGCTCCTCTTTATCTTGGTTCGCTGCACCTATGAAAATTGTCCCCACCCATCTGGTCCTACACCCAGCGAACATGATCACCATTCAAACAGGCAGTCGCTACACCAATCGAAGGAAACCCACGCCTCACAGCATGACATGGCAACATGGCCAACTGAGGGGAAACTAAGCTATGGCTGCTGTTGCTGCCCATATCCAAACAGACTCTGTGTGGGCAGAGGAGGAGGGGCAGGTGAAGGCGTGCACAGGCAAGCTGCCAGAGACAGGGCACAGGGAGACAGCACATACAAAGTCACGAGGCAAGGGAAAACCAATACAGGTAGCAGATGAATGCAAGGCGCACATTTATTGCAACAAGGTGAACAATGCAAAGGTAGATGAAGCAGCCAGTCAAGACATCCCGCCAGGCAGGGGAGTCCAGTCCCGAACACACATTCCACACAGCAGAGTCTAGGACAAATGCAGGCAGTTCATGGGGCCCCGTTCGAAGGAGGCGCACAGATGCAAGGGCGGGGGAAAACAATGCTCATGCCACAAACAGCAGGTCACGCACAGGGGCTCAGTGAGCAATAACCAGGGTTGGGAGGCAGAAACAAAGGCACTGGAAGATCAGGGTCCATGGGCACAGCAAGTAGGCAGTCAGTCTCTCTCACCCCCACCCAACCAATAGGGCAGACAGATGGGGGAAAACACCTCAGAGCAGACTTCTGAAGTCAACTCAAGGATGCTGAGGAGCCCGCATAGGAAACCCTGCAACTCCCGCATATTCTGCCTATGCAAACATACTGCACAATACCCCCAGGCATGCAAGTACCCATCCATCATGTACTGAGGGAGAATGGGGTGTCGTCTGGCCAAAGCAGCTTGGACATCTGCACAGTTCCAAACATCCAACAGGACAGCCATCTCCGCCACATCAGGTGCACTGGTCAGGTAGGGACCCCCAGCTGGGGGCGTGAGCATGCCCAGACCACAAAACCAATCCTCACACTCCCCACGGCCCCTCCGGTAAACATGGGCACACAGCAGGATGTTTGCCAAGTCTGCCAACCTGCTCTGCCAAGATGGACCACCACCTAGGAGGCTCAAATTAAATTCCAACAGTCCCACAATGGACTGAACAGCTACACTCTCTCTAGCTTCCCATGGCAGCACCATTCCAAGCAGAGGTACATTCACAGCAGGCTCCAGAAGATGGAACCCCAAATTGCTTGCTCTCTACGGACAATCAAGGCTCCTAAAGGAGTGTCCTAGCAGCCACATGCTACATGAAAGCAGGTCAAAGCTGTCACCAGAGGACGGTGGATCCTGCAACAGCATCTGGAAATCATTCCTCAGCCACAGGTCTCTGAGTAACATGCTGACACAGATGGGCCACACCTCTCCACCACCCTGATCACATAATGGGCACCCAGATGCCTGGATGGGTAGATATCTCACAGACACAACAGACCATCAGGAAGCAATGGTAGAAATGGGAGGGCAGAATCAAAAGAGAAGGCTCCTCAAGCCAGATGCATTTCCTGGCCCAAGACTGCCAGATAACACTGTAGCAGGGCACAGTTCCCAAGGCATAAGTCCCCACAGGATCAGACCCCCAGGGCAGTCACTTCTTTAGGGAATAAGCTCAGTTCACGTCATACAATTATCAAAGTCCCAGGCTTCAGCCTGCCATAGTTCACACAAGTCCCACAGTATATATAATAATAGTATCAGCCTCACTAATGCTGGGAATTCAACCCTTCTAGCAAACCCAGACCTTTCTATCCCCAGTCCAACTCCCAGTGTCTCTGGGTCAGACACAGGATAATTTCAGACTGTATCAGGGGGGTCCCCCAGGACCACAGGGGGCACTGGGGTCACACTCTGGGGAATTAGCTCACCCCCTGCTACGCCCTTTCAGCCCGAGCCTCGGCTGAATCCCCTTCTTCCAAGGAGGGGGTTACCCTCTCAGGACACACCACACAGTCCAGAGGGTATTCGTCCACAGTCCTTTATTAGACACCACCCGTGTCCTCTGTACCTGGGGCTGCCAGCTCAGTCGCCTCCACCCTGCAGGCCCAGGTCCATCTCTGCAGACTCAGGAGCAACACAACATCAACCCCCCAAAGTCCATTCAGCCAGGCCTTAAACCCTGAGGCTCTGGCCAATCCTTCCCCAGGCAAGAGGCTCCCTCTTGGGCACAGTCTCTCACACTTGCCTGGTTCCCACTGGTTCCCCAGTCTTCAGCACCCTGGAGAGCATAGAACAGGAAGGCTTTCTCAGGGAGATGTTGCTCCTTTGGCTCCCTGGCAGAGACTCTTCTCTCTCTGCTTTGTCTCTCCTTATATACAGGCAGAGTGGGCGTGGCCAGGCTTCCTCTACTCAGCAAGGGCCACTAGTATGCCCACTCTGTCCCAGGGGTTACTCAGCCTGTATCCCCTCAGGCTGATCCCCGGCTCTGGGGTTGGCTCTGCCACACCCCTTGTGTGCGCCCAGCCCTCTGACTGGCCCACACAGCCCCCTACTTAAAGGGGCAGCAGCCCCACCAGACTGCTCCCTGTTACAGACATAACAATACCACAGTCAATCCCCTGTGGTGGCCGTTTGAACCGTTACATCTAAAGGATTCCTGCCAGATGTTCACCCCAGTGAATCACTGGCGGGAATCCAAATGACCACAATTCTGGACCTCCGGCCACCTGGAATATGTCCAGGTATAGTTATCGTTAACGCTCAGGTTTTGCACATTGTCCATGTCTATAAAGTAGCCAGTAGAAACCATTTTTGTTTAAGCCATTTTTTGCTTATGTAGTCAAGGCACAATGAAGCAAAAACTGAATGCCAGCTCAAAGAAGGGAAACAGCTGTAACTCTGCCTGTATTACAGACCACAGGCTGCAGGCTGTCCTGCAGTGGCATAAGAACAGAAAAACTATTAAGAATCACTACAAGCACAAGAGCAAGTTAAATCCAGATGGAAGCAAACGTTATAGATATTAGACTCATGTACACTAATAGTCTCTTGACAGCACCAGTGCCTGTTCTTGATGACTGAAAATAAATGCTAAACAAGTGCATATGATGGTCGATTACTTAAAAAAACAAAAAACAAAAACACAAAAAAGCACAAATCATGTGTGTATATTCTGTTACTGAATTCTGAAATAACATCAGGAATATCTCTTTGGGCTGACTGCACTGAATCTTGTAGATTAAGCAAGCCGAGATTGGGTTAGTACTTGGACTGAAGACATTTTGGAAAACACCAGGTGCTCTTGGTGAATGTCTATTGGTGTACTATTCCCTTGGTGCTGGCACTCAGTGCCCTGGTGTGATATGAAATGGTAACTATAACGCTGTGGGTCTCTTGGGAGAGAGCTACAATTAAGCTCCACATGGCTTTTCACAAGATAAAGGGTATAAATAACAGTCTAGCTAAACTATAACTTGAGCAATTGTATGTTAAGTTATATCCTTTTGAACATTAAACTGCAGGTTTATGTTGTATAGAATTATAACAGTTTCTGTATTTCTGTACTTAGGGGGCTATATTGCAGTAATACCAGTCCTTGTGTATTGGTTTAGTGCGATAACTGAGGAACACTAAGCACAGCATTAGGCAGCAATATTATGGAAAAAAGGTTTCTCCCAAGTAGAAAAAAAGGCACCAAAGGTAAAAGGAGTAGCAAACTAATTTTCTCTGGTCACAATCGGTCCTTAGCATGCTTTCTCCCTGGCATCTTCCCCAGTTTTGCCTAATATCCCTTTTAAAGCCTGGCTAAGAGAGGTACAGGGAAGCTGGAGTTTGCCTTTTGGGAGAACTGGCAATCAATGCCTCCAAACCCGGTCACAGGTTTTATAGTGTAAAATGCTTGAAAAAAAGCACTGTATAATATCAGGATTGTCATGCTTGTGACAAAGGTAGTATTTGAGTATTTTTAGCTGTACCTGTCCATTCAAAATGAACAGATAGGCATACTATTTACCTTTTTCTTTATATTCTTCAGGACATGAGTGAAATGGTGACTGATTAAGGAACATTATTTTCAGAATGTGAATTATTTTTCCTGGTGACATTCATTAAAAAAAAAAAAGGCAAAAGAATTCTCTGATTGCTAGTTTCTGCAAATAAGAAAGGTAATTAACGCTTAGTAATAAAACTGGGAGTGGTTTGTATTAAAAAGCAAATAGTGTACGCACAGGCCAGTTTCAGTTAACAATGAAAACCAAGTTGTGCTTTAGGAGCAGTTGACTTACTGCATCCCATTTAGGTTATATGCCGGCTGTACAGTTTTACAGACATTTTAAAACAGAAAGGTGAAGTGAATCAAAATGGCTAGATCAATAGGATGTGTCACAATAACAATATCACTCCATGATGTTTCAATAGCTACTGTTTTTATATCTATTTATAGGACCCCATCATTCAAGTATCCATCTGCCTTCAGCAGGCTGGAATCAAGATGTCATCATTTCAAGTAATTTCTGGATAGTTAGCAGTTCAAATTATGAATTCTTCATGATTAAATTATCTTGTTCTAATTGCTCTTTTGCATGTAATTACCAGAATGGATTTAATAAGCATGGAAATAATGGTATATGCCAAAAAAGTAAAAATAAGACTGAAAAACCAACCCCAGATTTTAAAAATAAGAAGGAATTGGCATTCAAACTCACTAATTAATCTTGGAATGCCATCTCTGCTTACAGCTCTGTCCATGAGCATCTGTGTGTAAGAGGGCCTTTATAAGAACTCCAACGAAAACAAGTGCCAGAATGACTTCCATAGATGGAAGTTTTTAGGCCATGGCCTTCTAGGTTAAACATCTGGAAAGATCTTTGAGAACAAGGTCAAACATATGGAAGACATATGCAGTTTTAACAGCACTTGGTAAGACTGGCTACCCAGGGGAAAGTAACAATGTTAGAAATGGACAAAAACATCTCTGTGTTTGGATTTAGCTTTACAAAAATTTGACAGTTGGGGCTTAGGATCTGCACTGGTTTATTTATTTAGATTTATTATCCCACTCTATCCTGAGGGCTCAGGGGGAGTTACAACACACAAAATAAAAAAAGGAGCAAGGTGGTCAAGGACAATAACCTAAAGTCCGGCCACAGCCACCACACAAGTGGTACATGGACCTCCTTGATTAGTTCCTCTGTATTGATAGGTCCATCATGGTTCCACAGATTCCTGGCATCGGACTTGCCAAGGACCACCTTCAGGTGGACACCCCTCCCCCACTACCAGCCCATGCAGCACCCCCTCATTCTGGAAGCATTCCCCCCGCCCCCCATATGAGGTGTCTGGGACCTCAGGAACACAGCTCACTGTGTCTGTCCATACCCCTGGCCCTCAGCCAGTCTTTGTCTTCGAGGATACTGACTCCACCCTTGGGACCCTCAGCACCTACCCCCTGGACCTAGAGAGCCAGAATTCGGTCCTGGATGCGGTGGAGGCAGAGGGAACAGAGTTCCTGGGGAATGCAGAGCCTCAGGGGAGCAGTAAGTTAACACACCAGAGAGGGGTGAGGGAGCTAGGTGACCCAGACATAGGATAGGGCAACCAGGTAAATGCTAGTCACCAATATGGCCCTCATTCCTTGCTGTGTTAACAGGTGACCAGAATGGTAAGTGGCAGGAACCTGCAGAGCCCAGGGACGCAGAGGCACTGTGTGGGGATGGTAGGCACAGCAAGTGGGTGGGAGGGCACCACGGTGGACTGGTGGGGGCTCACATGCTGAACAGATGGGCATGGAGGGAAGATGTGACAGTGGATGCCAAGGGAACAGGCACAATGGCCAGGGGCAAAACACTGGGCCAGGAAGGCGGAAGTGGGGCGACCCCAACCAATGACTGTTCTTTCCATCCCACTACAGGTCCATCAGTGGGAGTGGCACCAGCAAGACCATCCGCAGGTGCCCAGCAGAACTGGGCCTTGTGGGCATGGACCTGGTGGCACAGGGAAGATCTGGCATGGGAGCTGATGGATGAGCTCCCATGGGTGGACGAGATCCGGGACGCTATCCAGGGGTTGGCTAAGGAGCACCGTTTCCTGTGACAGTGTGCCACCCAGCACAGGGATATCACTGCTGAGGGCTACTGGAACACTGGATGGAGAGATGGCAATGGGATCAGCACATGCAGCAGATGCAGGACTTGCAAGGTCCTTTTAGAGGGAATGTTGCAGCTGCGGAACATCATGCAGCAGTCCCTTGGAATGCAGCATGCCCTCCTCCACCACACGACCGTTGTCAGTGCTGCAATAACTGCAGTTCTGGGGCAGGTCCCAGTTACCAGCCTCCACCAGGAGCTCCCACCAGGTCTCCCCACCATATGTCGCCTGCCCAGGTCTCACCATCAGTCAGCCTCATGACCACAGGGCCTGAGCACCTTAATCTCCACACCCATCCAGGACCAACCAGCCCTGCATACCCAACTCACCAGCAGCTGCTTGGGTGCACTGCCAGCTACTGCAGCAACCCAGCCCCTGCAACCACGGAGCCCCAGATGTTGGAGGAGGTGGCAGCAACCCTCACCAACCCCCGGCTGGACAGGCACCAAAAAGAACATGTCCAGTTGTGTGTGTGGGGGGGAGGGGAATTAGACATTGCAATAAATCAATTTATGTTCCAATTTATATAGTGAATAAACTTTTCTGTTATGGCAACCATGGTGTCTGACCTTATTGCAGGCTAGGTGGGAGCATATCCCCTAAACCCCAGATCATGGATATCAGGGACAGGGAGCCCCAAACCATGGGACACCATGGGGCACCATACGGGAGCACATTGCACCACATGATGGACATGCATGTTTATATGAATGTGTGCACCGAGGGACCTGCGAGGTTGGGCATTCATCTGGAACTTTTGACATTCCAGCAGGCTTGTAAAACCTGGCTGTTTGCCCAGGCCTTTGGGGGGGAGGGGGTTTAG
>QEPC01003920.1:335024-346081 GCA_003113815.1 Sphenodon punctatus | reverse complement strand
GCGGCCTCCTGCACCTACAGGAGGCAGACATGGCAGGCCAACGTCGCGTTCCGCTGGGCCCTGATGGGGCATGCTGGGGGCGGGGTAGCCTGGTGACTGGATGCCGCTTGGACTGCTGGCATGCAGGTGCCCCCACCGCCAGACTTCCGACCAGTACCAGCACTGCCACTCAGGATTCTTCCCTATCCCAGGGTTCCCAAAGGGATACCTGCCCCTGCTCCTGTCGGGGATCCTGGTGAGGGGTCTTGTGCTACTCTTGTGGTGGATGTCAGTGCCTCCTCCCCCGAGTCTGCCAGACAAATTGACGAGGACTGAGGGTTCCTCCAGTCTTTGCCCTCAGATGCTGTCTCCTCTGACTTTGGGTTAGGTTAGGTCACGTAGGTAGTTCTTAGTATTACTTTAGTTAAGGTAGCAGCAGCTAGAGAACACCCCACTCTGGACAGGCTGGGGAACTGGGTGATCTGATGAGAAATATGCTCCTTAAAATTCCTCTCTCCTCTGTCATGGGGCACCAGAAAAAACTGGAAAAGTATACCCCCAGGCTAGTACCCTACCCGGACACATCTTGGTGAACTTCTTGAACCCACAGTCAAAGCACTACTCAGAAAAGCAGGCTACCAAAAGTGGAAAATAAATAATTGCACAAGATTCAGACAACCCCACAAAAGTGCAACTGCAATCATGCAGAAATAATAATAAAACATCTATATGGTAGTACTGTGTCCCCACAGCATGCGTGACCCACCATCAGCAGTGAGGGCACCCACTTTTACAATAAATCATCATTATATTGCCAACCAAGCAGTGCACAGAAAAACCAGACAAGCAAGAGTTGGGACATTCTCTCAAAAAAACAATACATTTACAACTTCCCCCCATCCCCCAGGGTGTGTGTGTGTGTTGGGCAACAGTTGGCAACCACTTGGCATGGATTGGTGTGGCACTGGTAACTTGGGGAGACCAGGGATACAGGGGAACGCCTGGAGCCAGTCTGACTGTCAAGCTGAGCAAACTAAGCACCCCAGCTGGTCTGGCAGCACCCAGTTATTATTTTTTTGAAAAAACAATCTAGCATGCTGCCCCTGCCTGAAGGCAGCCAGAAGACCCTTGGAAAATTAGACAACCTGAATCAACCACACAGGTTGCAAGGAACTGTGATCCTGCACACCAAAAGCCAGCCAACCCAGCAGATACCACGTTGGTTCTTCACTGAGGCAGGAGATTTTCTGGACTGAGCTGCTGGCTGCTTAGCTGGCTAGTCCTCTAAGGAAAGAGGCAGTGCTGCTTGCAAGGAGCAAGCACACTTGGGGTATTTTCAGATGTGACTGGGCCAATTGGCCCCGTCACGAAATCAATACATTGATCCCCCGCTGGGATGACCCCGTCACGCCCTAACAGACGTGCCGGGGGATCCCGGCGGGGAATCGGGGAGGGGGCGGGGCCGCGTAGCGCAATGTGCGGCCGCATGGCCCCGCCCCCTCCACGCTCCCCGCTCTCTGGGGAGACGGGTGGCCGCCGCGGCCAATGCAGCCGCAGCGTTCGCCCAAATTGGCCATGGGCCGGAATCCCTGTGGGGATTCCGGGCCATGGCCACTGTTCAGAAGTGACAGCGGGGTTCACCATGGCAGGGAATTGCCTTTGCCACGAGATGACCGCCGGTCCCGCTGCTTCGGCCGCTCATGTGGCAAAAGTGATTTCCCGCCATGGTAACATCTGGGGGGGAACATCCGTTCCCCCATCAGATGTTACGCGGTCACAGCCACCACAGGGAATTGACTGGTTCACTGTGATCTTGTAACATCTGAAAATACCCATTGTTGAAAAGGAGGCAGCCTACACAACAGGAGGACAGACCTTGCTGGAGCCGAAGGTGGGGCTGCTGTAAAGATTAAGGAAGGACGTGGATCTGGGGGAGAGTGTGCCGCTGGCCTGGAGCTTTTGCGGGCCACGCTATTTTACACCTGAAGCTGCTTGTGGAGCGGAGGAGTTGCCCTGCTGCAAAGATCATTATATTGACCCCGCCCACTATCATCTGTGGCTAGGCTTCCTGATAGGTGCCTAGAGCGCCAAGGACTGGATTGCACTTCCAGCTGGGGGGTTTAAATTCCAGACTGCACCGCAGGCGTGAGCCACAGGGCAGCATGCCACAGGGTTGCGCGTGCAAGGGCGTGCCCTTGTGTGAGCAGCCTTAGACGTTGGCCTGGTGTGGGTTGAGGACCTTGGTATTTTTGTTCCTTTGCTGAGAAGTTCTGGCATTTATACTCTGTGTATGGTTTGGAATAGGCAGAGAAAATAGGGGTTTGGTGATTGACCTCTTGAGTGTGACTGTAGTTCCTGGAGCAAATGGTTTACAATGGTAGCTTATCTGGGCATTTGAAATTTGTTGCTTTTCTTTTGTTTGGGGGGGTTAAGTACTACTATTAATACTTACCCCATTAAGGACTAAGGACAAGGGATCCCTTTCTTGAGGTTTAACAAAACCAGGGGTCAAGTACCGCCAATATATGCCCCATGAAGGGCAAGGCATTTTTCCTCTGGATAAATAGATAAAGGTGCTATCCCTCGTACCTTCAATATGCAGAATTAAAAAAGGGCATGTCAGTTCACTGTATCTCCAGGACTTGAGCTGCCTAATTTAAAGTCATTGAAACTGCAAGATGTAGGAATTAGAGAACTTACTAATAAAGGACTTCCTGTGGCACAAATTCCTACTAAAAATCGATTTACAGTCCTGGAGGATAGATCTAACCCTACTATTCAAACTCCTACTCTGGCTGATATAGGGCCTGATACAGGGGATTATTTCCCCAACGATTTACATAGTTCACTAACTACCAAATTAATAGGGGATCAATGTGTCTTGGTCAGTAGACTGTTGAAACTCTATTTAAGGGAATTGCTGACATGAAAGGAATAATTGAAGGAGTTCAGTCTTGCCTTCAGGAAATGGCCAAGGATACAAGAACTATAGTCTCACATCTATATACTATGGCTCCTCCCAAATGGAATTCTGTAGATCCAAAAATACCTTCTGATATAAAAATAAATGGGAAATTTAAGCCCATGGATGGCCAGGCTTCACTACAGGGCCTGGCTATCCCTTGTCTTGTGATCCAAAATCTATTTTATTGAAAATATTTCCTCTCCCCAATGGAATAATGCCATCTTGGTACACCAAATTCTTCATAAGAAAATATCTGCTGTCTCTTATAAACTTTAAACTTCAGACGACAGAAATAGTTATGTTTTATTTCTTGCCTCCAACTGACCAAGCTTTGAGATTAGTTATTCATTTTAGAGGTTCCTTTGCAGTAAAGAAAATCACAGCAGCAAAGGAATTTCTAAGGTCGTGAAGAATTCTGGTCTCTAAGGTTTTTTTGGCTGAATCAGACGGTTATGGGTGTGGGCAAACTTAAGCTCAGTAATGCATCTGGGCCAACAAGTGCAGGGAGACAGTGGGGCTGGTGAACAGCATATCACATCTAATGGGCCTCTTTTACAGGCTGAGGTAGCTGTTTCCAATACTCCACTTCCTCCAGCAGAGGGTTTGAACTTTGATGTTACACAAGACACTTTGTTGTGTATGCAGCTGGATCCACAGGTAGCTTTACTTCTACCTAATCCTCTTATTCCTGAAGGACATTATGTGCTGTCAATCTAATAATATGGACTCTTCTATTCCATTTCAACAGTTTGACCATAAGATCCCTCCTTTAGTGGTAGGGAAGCCCACTGCAAAACCGGTCCCCTTGTCCTTTTGTTTCAATCTAGATTCAGATGAATTCAAAGAACAAGAACAACATTGGATATCTACTTTTAAATCCTTACCAGTTTTGGAACAAAGCCAAATTTTAGGTAGACTTGGAACTATCCATACCAAATTGCATCAAGCCAATCCTGCATTGAAGGCTATCCCTGAGATAGAGCCTGATGTGATTCAAGAACTTTCAGGGGGCGTTGAAGGGTCACAGAATCTGGAAGGCTCTAGGCCCACAAGTGAGCCATCCTTAAGGCAGATTACGGTTATAGATAATCCTACTCTTCTGGTTGATGATGAAATAGATGATATTACCTTACTGGCTCAGAGTTTAGGTCATGGGAGGGAGGGAGCATGTCTAATCCAGCAGGATTCCAACATGTTAGGTGTTCCGGATAGTGCTTTGGATCCTTATCCAAAATGACTTAAGCCCTTTAGATCGGCTTTGTCTATATTATCCTGCAATATTTCGGGATGGAAGAACAAAGCAGAAGATCCAGATTTTAGGGACTATCTTTGGTATTACGATTGCATTCTTCTCCAAGAAACCTGGCTAATGGAGAACGTTTTGGCCAAAGACTTTGAGGGTTTTTCATCTCCAGCAGTGTCCTTATCCACTTTGTCGAGGGGTAGGCCAAGCGGAAGGCTTGTACTTCTTGTAGCAGCATAATTACAAGTTTCAGTACTATTACTTAAATCTCATCCTCCTTTTTTTTCAGCATGGAGACTAGTTTTGCCTTACAAATTTGCAGTTATATTAGTTAATGTTTATATCCCTTCAATGAGTTCCCATTACTATGTTGATTCTATTTGGAACTTAT
This sequence comes from Sphenodon punctatus, assembly GCA_003113815.1. Classification (NCBI taxonomy): domain Eukaryota; kingdom Metazoa; phylum Chordata; class Lepidosauria; order Sphenodontia; family Sphenodontidae; genus Sphenodon; species Sphenodon punctatus. The sequence goes on along the minus strand of QEPC01003920.1, from coordinate 341,503 downwards.
TGGAAAGTACAATATCTGATTTATGGGATTTGTACCCATCAGAAGGCCTCTTTATCGCTGGAGACTTTAATGCTCAAACTGGAGAATCTCATACAGTAGAGAGGGTGCCAACTTTGGATACTCAAGCATCATAAATGTTGACTTTGCGTAGGGTATTTAGAGATGGAGTTACTAACAGTGCTGGGCTATTGTTTAAAAACTTTATTGAGGCAGCTGAGTTATTGATACTAAACGGTTCTATGCCAGGGGACCCTTTAGGATAATTTCCTTTGTTTCACACCGTGGAAGAAGTGTTATTGATTATATGATGGTTTCAGAGCTTTTGATTCCATACGTTGTTGATTTTGCTGTCTTGTCAGCAGCTGATTCTGAACATTTCCCCCTAGTGACTTGATCAATACCTGTCTCTTATACACATCTAGATGTGTATAAGAGACAGGTGATGGAGTTACTAACAGTGCTGGGCTATTGTTTAAAAACTTTATTGAGGCAGCTGAGTTATTGATACTAAAAGGTTCTATGCCAGGGGACCCTTTAGGATAATTTCCTTTGTTTCACACCGTGGAAGAAGTGTTATTGATTATATGATGGTTTCAGAGCTTTTGATTCCATACGTTGTTGATTTTGCTGTCTTGTAAGCAGCTGATTCTGAACATTTCCCCCTAGTGACTTGAATCAATAGCCCTTATGATTTGGGAGATGTTATGCAGAAGAATTTGTTTGTAGTTTCCTGCTCTGATTTGGTTCAGGAACGTAGAGTTAAATGGTCCCCCCCAGATCCAGGAGATTATATCTCCTCAAATTTTGGTAGTAGTTCTAGCTAGCCACTTGCAAGAGCCAGAGATCACATTAAAGGCATATGAAGATCTCGTTACCATGCTGCATCCTTTCTTAGTGGTTCATCCAAAAACTAATCGGGGGCATATAGGAAAACAGATTGGTTTGATAGATCTTGTAGGCTAGTTAAGCGTGAATTGAACTGCCTAGTACGTGCTATGAAGGGAAATAGCTCCAATCATTTACTAGTAGATACATTTCTTATAGTGAGGAAAGAGTATAAAAACCTCCTGACGGAAAAAAAGAGCCAGCATCAATTGGCTTTTTGGGCAGACCTGGAGACTGCTGCCTGTGAGGGTAACTCCTCAAGATTTTGGTCGCTAATTAAATCTGTGTGGGCTTCGGGAGTCCGATATGAGGAAGCTAACATCCCTGCGGCTAAATGGGAAGCCTATTATGGGATCATATTTTCAGGGGTAGGTATCCATATTAGGGAACCTACATTGTATACACTGGATTGTTTGGCCCATTGGGAACCAGTTACAGCTGTGGAAGTAGGTTTGATTATTTCACAGCTAAAATCTAGAAAGGCTCCAGGGATTGACTTTATCTCAGCTGAGCTCCTAAAAACCAATATAGACTGGTGGAACAGGGCTTTGGCCTCACTATATACCATTATAAATGAAACGGGAAAAATACCTAAAACTTGGTCCAAAGTGTGGTGGTGTCCATTTTAAAAAAAGGGGACCCCAAGGAACTGACTAATTACCGTCCAATTAGTTTGCTGAGTGTAGTTGGCAAGTTATACACAAAATTCCTGTTGACCAGATTACAATTCTGGGTCGACTCAAGGAACCTTATAGGGAGAGAACAGGCGGGCTTTAAAAAAGGAGTTTCAACTACAGATCATATTTTTGTGCTAGATCAATTGATTGCTAAATATGTGCAGCTAAAGGCCAAATCCCGACTATACATCTGCTTTGTTGACCTAAAGACGGCCTTCGATACAGTGAATAGAGAGAGATTATGGCAGAAGCTAATGCAGTATCAGATTGACCTTAGGCTGCTGTACCTAATTAAGGCAGTACATGCACATACATCGTTCCAAGTTCGAATGAACAGGCAGGGCAGTCTTACACAACCTATAGAAGTCTTAAGAGGAGTTAGACAAGGTTGCATTTTAGTGCCCCTATTATTTAGCTTATATCTAAACAACATGAAGGAGGCCCTTACGAATCCTTCTTACCATTCAGTAGAGCTAGGAAACCAGTCATTTTCTGCCCTATTATATACGAATGATATTGCACTTATAGCTTGTTCTCAGATAGGGCTGAGGAGGCTGATGGCAGCTTTTTGCACTTATTGTAGAGAAGAACTATTATAAATTAACTATACTAAGACTAGTTCTGGTGATAGGTAAAGTCTCGATACATCATAAATGGTTTATGGAGTCCCATTGTATTGAACAGGTTCGACACTATAAATACCTCGGAGTTATTGTAACTGCTGCTCCTTCTTGGTGTCTGCATTATAAATCTGCTTGGACAGCGGCAAGGACCACATGCTTTTATTGGGCTAAGGGGGGAAAACTATTTAGGCCAGCCCTGAAATTACTTAAAGCCAAACTGGTACCTCAATTGCTATATGGAGCCTCAGTCTGGAGTATAGCTATGATTGATGAGCTTGAGGTTGAACAGAATAGAATGTTGCATTCTATCCTACATGCACCTAAAAGTACACCTGCGATTCTTCTCAGGGTGGAGGCAGGTATTAACCAAGTGCTGTATTAGCGAAATTAGCCATTTTGAAACTCTGGCTACGTTTGAATTTAATCCATTCAGTCATTGGCCAATGGCCAGGCAAGGTTGACGAAATCCTTCACTCTTTGGGTTTCTCTATATCTTATATTCTATCTTTCCCATTTCTTAGAGCTTTGACTGAAATTAGATCTAGGTTAAAAGATCAGGAGGCTCAGTTTACAAGGGAGCATATTGGCTGTCAAAAGGTCTCACAAATGTATACTGATTTTTTGACTCCTCTAGAAGGAACTTTCTATTTGTCCAATCCTAGAATAGGGCAAATCAGAGTAGCATTTACCTTGGCAAGGTTTTATTTTATTTTATTTTATTGAATTTAATGTTTTATATACATTATTGTATTTTTATTGTATTTTATTGATTGATTTGTTAGCCAGCCCAGGCTGCCTGGCAGGAGGGACGGGGTATAAATTTTTAAAATAAATAAATAAATAAGGTTTAATGTCTTCCCCTCGGCCTTTACTGAAGGCAGACTGAGAGGAATCCCACGTAATGAAAGGGTCTGCCAATATTGTAGCCTTAAAGATCTTAGAATGGTTCCTGAGATGATTGCACATATATTATTGGATTTCCCATCTTATTCTAATTGGAGATTATTATATATTGAACCCCTTATTGTGGCAATAAGTTTGTACTTCCCTCGGCAGGTGGTGTTTCTTCTAAGGGATCAGGATCCTATTGTAACAGTCAGTGTTGCCAGGTTCCTTTACCTAGTTCTAAAATCTAAGATGACTTTGCCAAATGTTTAGGGCATATGATGTATTAGATCAGTTGACTTTTTTAGTTTTATGGGTCTCCTCAAATTGCAAATATATTCTTGGCGGGGTTGGTTATCTTTTTGCTTGTTTTATATATTATTGTGTTTTTTTAGTGTTTGTGTGTATGTGTTCTTCTTTTACAATGGCCATTGGCTATGTAAATAAATAAATAAATGAAAAAATAAATGAGTAAATGGTTCTGCACACCCCTCCCCCCAGCAAGGCACCCTGACATGGAGAAAACGTAACTCCTCGAGCCAGGCAGAGAGAACCCTCTGGGCGGCTCATGGTGCTGCTCTCTGATGGCCAAGCCAACCAAGCAGCAGTAACTAGCAAGCAATGTGCCCCCAGTGGAACCCAATTTTATTTAATTTTTTAAAAAAAGTTTGGGATGCAAACCTCCCATGCCCCAACATTGGTCCTATGCACAGGCAGGCCAGGCCAAACCATGCTATGCTATGCTACGCTATGTTATGCTTTGCCAGGAGCCCGCCCAGCCAGTTACTCACAGTTAGCAGTGTAGCAGCACATAGCCAAATTCACCAGAGAAGGGGATGGCTCTGGGAGATGTGTGCCAATTTTGTTTTTTGGCATTTCTCTTTCTATTGACTGCAGCCTTGTACCAATCAAACTAGCTATCTGGCTTGACCAGCCAACCGATTCAAAAATCTACCTTACCCCATGACTCAACTGTGCCCTTCCATATCCCCCTCCTACCAAATATGGCACTGTTTCCAGATGCTTCTGAGAGCTTCTCCAGTCAGGCCCAGGTGCTTCCAAAGCTTTCCAAACTTCAGAAAGCACCGTTTCCTGGTTGAAGACCCCAAAATGCAGTGATTTCCAAATAATTCCAAAGACTTTGTTTCAGCCTCTGGCCCAGGTACCTCTTCTACCCAGGGTAGCCCTCTGGCTATGAGCTGACACAGTCTCTTGTAGACAGAGCTTTCCTTAAACTCAGCTTCTTGCCCTGGTAGGCTCCCTCTGTCTGTCTGTCTGTCTGTCTATTGCAGAGCTCTCACCCAGCTCCTGCTTCCTTAAGACCCCCCGCCCCCGCTCAGCTCGGTGCTTATGGCTCTCCAAACCACACCCAAACCCAAGTGTCAAGCGATCAGGTGCTATCTTTAACTTGTCCTAGTGCCTGAGGCTTAGGTAGCTCTTTCACCGATATGCTGGCGCCACTCCCTTAAAGGGCCAATGCCCCAAATAGCCTGCTTCAGGTGGTATCACTGAGCTGCCTCATATGCTTTGTCTGGAAGTGAAATCTCATCAACTGCCTTTTCAGACATGGGCTCAAACAGGAGGCAAGGGGACAGTTTTTTGAAAGGAAAAACTAGAATCCGCTTGTTTAACAAACTGCCCAAATCAAACTTCAGTCAGGCTCAAAGCAAATGGGTGCCAGAAACAGGCTCTCCATTCTTTCACAAGAAAGTTTAGCTAGCTACAGCACGCTAAGGAATTGCTTTTCACAAACACACCCAGACCACTCTTACCTTTTTTAGTTTTCATCTTGATCCCAGGCCTGGGAAATACCTTCTGCCAAATGGGGGAAACTATATGTTCTTGTTCCCTGGCAAATCTTGACATTTGACTGCGGAAAAGAAAACTCACTCCAACTGTTGTTCCTCAGTCCCAAGAGAGACTGAACTCCCCTCTGCCTGGGTGCTCTCTCTCCTTTATTTGAATTCTTTCTTTGTTCTTTGAACAAGTGAAAAAAGACACAGAAGATTCTCTTGACCCTCCTCAGCAATGGATAACAATAACTGTAACGAGAGTTACTCTAAGCCTAGACAGGGAGTCAACACTCTTTTTCCTGGCTAGATTAATGAGGTGCTAATTACCCCCTTTGTCCCTGCTGAACTTAGTAGAAACCATACACTGCTGGGAAAGCAGTACAAGATCCCAAAACCCATTACTGTACTGGTCAAATAGGTACTGTTGGAGGGTATGCATTAACAGCACCATCCCACCAAAAACTCCCACTGACTCCTGCTACGTATCTTCTTCTCTCTCCCCTTGCCCTTGAAGAATTTGTTGAGGAAAGGAATATACAACAACCCAGAAGCCCTAAAGTGCACAGAGATGAACCGTTAGCTAACCTGAGGAAGGAGGCGTGAGACAATGAGAAGGTCTTGAGTCTCCTGGGGAAATATAAAGATAGATGGTGAATGTGTTCCATTGGATAGGCAATGGGGAATAATTCTTAAACATGGCCTGCTACTTAGAATTAGAACATGCCTTGGCATTTAATGGATACTGGTAGAGTCCTGACTCTTTATCATTGTACAGCACCAGGTACATTATTGGTACTATATAAATATCTCCTGCAGACCAGCCTCCTAGCGCACCCCCTCCAGAAGGGGAATGGACCAGTTAGGTTGGTCCGCCCTCATAGGCTGATGGAACCGCAGCGGTTCCAGGACGCTCTGAGGGAGTTATCCCTGGACCCTGACGGCCACTCTGTCAATGTGCTGGTACAGCATTGGAACATCTTGCTAGGGGCGGCCATCGATAGGGTGGCTCCGAGATGTCCCCTGCCCCTGTCTCGTCGCTGCAGGGCCCCTTGGTTTACTGAGGGGCTGCGGTGTATGAAGCAGGTAGGCAGGAGATTGGAGCGACGCTGGCGTCGCACTCGCTCTGAATCTGATCGACTTCTCCATAGGACCCATTTGCGGTCCTATGTTGAGACTGTGAGGACAGCAAAGAAGGAATTCTTTGCTGCTCTCATAGCGTCTGCAAAGCCGCGTCCAGCAGAGCTGTTTCAGGTGGTGCGGGGGCTGGTAAATCCGGCCTCCCTCCGCCTGGACGGGGACTTGTCCCAGGCCCACTGTGAGGAGTTTGCCGCCTACTTTGCAGACAAGATAGCTCAGATCCAGAGTAACTTCAACACTGGGTTGGATGCAGTAGGAGGTTATGGAGGCACCGTCTGGTTGATCTTTCTGGGAGGAGTTTCAGGAAGTGATGCCGGCCGATGCGGTGGATGTCTTGGGGTCTGTTCGAACCACAAGTTATGAATTAGATCTGTGCCCATCCTGGTTGGTAAAAGCTTCCAGGGAGACATTGGGGTCGGTTCTGGCGAGGGTGGTTAATGCGTCCCTTCAGCAGGGGAGGTTGTCGCCCAGTCTCAAGG
>QEPC01003920.1:279433-328272 GCA_003113815.1 Sphenodon punctatus | reverse complement strand
AGTTCCAGGCATGGGGGGCAGCAAGTGAGAAGGGACGAAGGCGCTTAGGGGAGCGTGGAAAGGTGAGAGAAGGGACAGAGGAGGAGCAAAGTGCACGGGCTGGAGTATGGAGGGAAATAAGTGCAGAGAGGTAGGGGGGAGCGAGGTTGTGAAGAGCTTTATAGGTGAAGACTAGGAGCTTGTGCAGGATTCGTTCAGGAAGGGGAAGCCAGTGGAGCGAAGAGAGGAGGGACGTGGGCTACACATGGTCGAAGCGACTGGCGAGGTGGATGACCCTAGCAGCAGAGTTTTGGACAGAGATGAGGGGAGAAAGGTGAGACCGGGGAAGGGAATTTAGATACATTGTATAAGATATGAGTATTCACCGTATGTGTATTGTTCTTGTAGGGGGAACCTGTTCAGTTTATAATTGTATATGTTCCACACAACAAGTGTATAGAAGACCACCAAGTGGAATGATGTTATCTATTTTAAGAATCCTGAAAAAGAGTGCTGTTTGAAATGAGAATATAACCCGGGATCTCATAGATCCAATGAGTATTGACATTTTCCATTATTGTTTGTATGGAATTGTTCTGGATATGAATTATGACAGTATTATCATGTGTCTAGATACATATGTACAATAAATATTGGTGTTTTGATTGGGTTTTTTTTTTGGTATACACACGTATTTATATACATATTTTGTCATTATATCCATATTTATTTTGGCCATTCAGTTTGCTGGCTGTGTGCTATTGCACTTTGTTTTTTGTCTACTTCGTGGCTGGTGCCTTGTGTTTCTTTTCTTTTGATACAGCTGATCATGAGGTGGTGTTGACATGACCATGGGACCTAATAGAGGTGCGTTGGACTTCTCTTCAGTGGTTCCTTTTGGGGAGGACACAGTGGGTGGTGATGGGGATTGTTTGTCACCCCCTTGGGAGCTCCCCTGTGGTGCTCCACAGGATTCCATCTTGTCTCCCCTCTTGTTCAATGTGTATCTAAGGCCACTGGGCAAGATCATTTGGAGGTTTGGGGTGAGGTGCCATCAGTACCATGATGATGGTTGGCTGACCTTGTGATTTGGAGGGGACTGGGCCCCCTGTCATTGAGGGGTTCTGGTCTCCTTTGGTTATCCAAGTTTCCAGCCTTGGAGTGCTTCTGGACCCCTTGCTGCATCTGGAACATCAAGTTGCAGCAGTAGCCAGCATCTCCATCTGGTGAAGAGACTGCAGCCCTTTCTTTCTGATTCAGATCTGGCCACCATCATCCATGTCTTCATTACCTCAAGGCCAAATTAACTTGAGGTAATCTATGTGCTTTGCATGGGGCTATCCTTGATGACCTTTTAGAAGCTGCAACTGGTGCAGAACGTGGCAGCCCAACTTTTTTTCAGGGGTGGGTCACTATGAGTCCATTACACGTGTGATTTACAGTATGTAGTAGTTACCTATAACTTTTTGGGTACCAGGTTATTGATGTTAATGTTTGAATATGTATATTTATTTGTTTGTTTAATTTTCCATTCCACCATTCCCCTGGGGCTCAAGGAAGCTTACAGCATACTGTTTGTCACCCCGAGTCACCCTTGGCGAGAGGGGCAGGCTACAAATGCAACAAAATAATAAATAAATAATCCAAGGTGTTGGCTTTGATCTCTACCGCTACTAATTCTTATAGTGCTATTAGGTGTACACAGCACTTTATAGTCACAGATTTTGGAGACAGGTCCCTGGCCAGTAGGCTTACCCATCAAAGATGGGGAAGAGTGAGGGGAACACAGACACACAAATATTCCCATTTAAGAGATGGGGAACTGAGGCTTAGAGGTAGCAACTTTGCCCAAGGCCACCCAGTGAATTCATAGCTAGGGCAGGATTCAAACCTTGGTTTCCCAGGACCTAGTCTAGCACCTTATCTGCTACACCACACTGGCTAAAGCCCTAAACTGCCTGGCCCCCGCATTTATGAAAGACCGCTTTTCATACCATGCTCCACTCTGACCCCTGTAGTAGGCTGGGAGTGCTCTCTTGTGGGTACTACCGGCCAATCATGTTCATGATAAGGGCCCCACAGAGAGCAGTTCTGGATTGCTTCCCTAGTATTGTAGAACTCCTTTCCCCTGGAGGTCCATCGGAGCCCAGACCTGAGCATATTACAGAGACCTTTCTTTCTGGCAAAGCGGTGTGGATAGGTGTAGGTGGGTGATAGAGGTTGGGCTGGGATGGTTTGGGGTGAGGTTTCTTAAGGGAGTTTTGATGTTCTATTGTGTTTTTAATACTGTAAGCTCCTTTTGAGCCTTAGGGGAATGGTGGAATAGAAAACAAACAAAATTAATAATGACCCAATAGACAGATTATTCATAAACCATGGTTTGGAAACCTCTAATTTACAGACTTCAGCAGCCCAAGCCTCTGGCAGATAACCCATACACTATCAATATACATGGGACTCCAGTTAAAGTAAATGGAACTCTTAACATGTGCTCTCAGTTAGCATGTACATCTACTCAAGGATTAAAGACCCAAGATTGAGAAGACAAGTTACTTTATTGCACTTTAATCTGATTGATACAGCTGTGGTTAGAGGCAGAAGGAAATGTCTCTCATATTCTGCCAGAACCTGCTCCTGTGACAACTGTACAGTGGAGTCACTGGCCCATGTCATCTTTAGTTGCCCATTACATAGTGATCTTAGAGGGGCATGGATTGATCCGCTTTTTGTCGACTCTGTCTCCTCTCTGCTGAGGAGAAAATGCTAACCTTGATGTGAGCTTCAGATCTGGAGTCGACTGAAGCTGTTGCTTTCTTCCTCCTGCTGGTAGGAAAGGGGAGGAGGTTAAATCCAGGAAATAGTATATCGTAAGATGTATCTCTTCTGCTAGGCTGTTAGCACTCAATAATCGAAGGAGTTCCCTATATAGAGCTCCTTAAAGCTGATCCTTGATAAAGTATCTGAAGGCTAGATGACACCAGCAAATTAGTGTTTGTCCTGTTTTAGAAATTTGTTAAAGTGTTACAGGCTTGCTGTGCTTGTCCTTTTATTATTTTATACCCCATATTTTATGAGATTTTATCCTTGCTCATTTATTATCTATTTTGCTATAGCATAATTGCTGGGCACAATAAAATTATAAAATTAAATTACTCAAGGATTAGGTTGGTAATCTCCCAGCATCATTAATAGGAACTCTGCCCTCCAGTCTACAGGACCATTATCCTGTATGTGTTGGGTTGCTCCTCATGTGGACCTGTTCACCACCAGGGCAAACACAAAGTGCAGGGAGTTTTGGTCCAGAGCAGGGCGCGACCCCTTTTCTCTAGGAGACATGTTTTCTATAACTTGGTCAGGTGGTCTCCTATATGCATTCCCTCCTGTCCCACTCCTAGGAAGGTTTATAGAGAAAATAAGGATAGAGCATGCAAACATTATCTTGATAGCACCAGACTGGCCCTGTCAGCCATGGTTCACAGATCTACCGGTATTTCCTGACAGGTAGAACACAGCGAGTTGTTCTTGGGGAGTCTTTCATCATACTGAGACCTCTCGTGTTGAGTCCTGCAGGGTTCGATTTTGTCCCCTCTCCTGTTCGACGTATACATGCAGCCACTCGGTGATGTGATCAGGAGGTTCGAAGTGCGGTGTCATCAATATGCTGATGACACCCAGCTGTATCTTTCTTTTTCAACAGACACAGGCCCTGCAGTCTTGGTGCTTACTCGGTGTTTGACGGATGAGGACTAACCGACTGAAGCTGAATCCTAACAAGACGGAAGTGATGTTGGTAGGTAAGGCAACTGGAGATGGTGGCCCCTGTTACTGGGGGAGGGGGTCTACCCTCCATTGGTACCCCAGGTATGGAGTCTGGGGGCCCTCCTTGACGCACAGTGCCACCTGGATGCCTAGGTGGAAGCTGTGGCAAGGAATACCTTTTGCCAATTACATCTGGTGCGACGGCTTTGGCCGTTTGTCTCAGACTCTGACCTGGTCACCATCATCCATGTTTTCATCACCTCCAGATTGGACTATTGTAACGTGCTCTACGTGCTACCCATAGTGACGGCTCGGAAACTGCAGCTGGTGCAGAATGTGGCGGCCTGCCTTCTGGTAGGACTGGGCCGCTGGGAGCATATTACACCAGTGCTCTGCTCTTTGTGCTGGCTGCTGGTGGTTTTCTGGGCACGATTCAAGGTGTTGGTTTTGGCCTATAAAGTCCTAAACGGCCTAGGTCCTGCATATCTGCAGGACTGTCTCACTCCCCGGGTGCTGGATCGACCCCTGCGGTCATCTGGGGGTGCCCTGCTTGAGGTCCCCCTAGTCTTCTGGGTGGTCACCCAGAGGAGGGCCTTCTCGGTGTCTGCACCACGGCTGTGGAACTCCCTTCTGGTGGAGGCCCGTCTGGCCCCGGATCTCCCCTCTTTTTGGAGAAGTTGTAAGACCTGGCTTTTCCACCAGGCATTTGGTGGGGAGATGGGCGAGGGGGTGGAGGATTTTTTGAGGTATGGGGTTATTTTCTTTTCCTCCTTTTTAATTGTTTTTAAATGTTTTATGAATTGTAAGTTGCCCTGAGCTGCCTGTGGCAGGAGGGGCGGGGTAGTAAAAGTTTGAAAAATAAATAAATAAAGCTCATGGCAAGCAACATCATATTCTTACCTTGCAGGAGGGATCTGCTATCCTAGGAAGAGGGATCTTTCCTCCATTCTGAGTTGCACAAATTAAGGCTTATGCCCTGGAGAATCCTGCATCACTAGACCATACGAGAGTCTCCCAAAGACATATTAAATGTTCTAGAAAATGATATTAAGGACCACAAGGTGAACTTATCACCTAAAGTAGAAGAGGTTTAGGATCTGGCTGAATAATCAGTCTGTCTTGGATACATATTGTATCCTGGAAATTATTCTCTGTTAATATTGCATTTGGCAAAGAAGGGTTTAGGAATGTCTTCCTTGTGAGTCCATCTCTCAGCAGTTTCCAGATATCTTAAAATCGATTCTGTAGGGAAGATTTTTGTTCATTAGATTGTAAAAAATTTCTTAAAGGACTTACACAAACATGTATCCCTCAAGACTGTGAACAGTTTGGGCTTGGGACTTGAATGTGGTATTAAAGGTGCTAATACCTTTGAACCTGCAGTTTCTTCACACATGTTCCTCTTGACTCTAAAAACAGTGTTTTTGTAGCGATTATGTCCCTATGGAGAGTGAGTGAACTCTCAGCTATCCCAATCTCTACATCTTACCTAAGAATACATAAGGATAAGGTGGTTACATTACATCTTCTTTCTCTCTCTCTCTCTTTTTTTTTTTTGTCCAAGGTGGTGTCTAAGTTCCACCTGCAGCAGCAAATAGTGCTCCCAACCTTGGCACCCAAACCACCCCAATCAGATGATGAGAAACAATTACATACACTTGATGTGAGGATACTTCTTTATTAATAAAATAATAATGTATTTATTACATTGTGACCATAGGTTGAGACTCAGCACATACAAAGGAAGAACTTAAAAGACCCATATGTGGAAAATTACAGTGGGAGGTATAACAAAACATAAGAATCAATTCATTATAAATTTATATTGAACATAAGAAATATATCATAACATAGCAAATCTGCTCATACAACAAAAAATCTGGAATAAGATAATTGGATAGTGGGGAATCACCATCGACAGAATCCATCTCTACACTTGCAAAGCATCTTTATTTCTTTTAATCAAGGCAAAAGCCATTTTAGCAAGATTTCTAATAGAATCAATGTCATTAGACGTTTCCATTAATTAGGAAAATTAATAATTGTTGGGGAGACCAGTGGATTTTATTCTTTAACAGTGGAGACAAAAAATTCTGGTGAAACTTATCAGTATGTGGGACTTCTTTACTATATTGATAGAACTAAGAAATGTAGGAAATCAGATTTCCTCTTTGAATCTTGTTCTGAAGGGAATTTGGGTTCAAAAGTTTCTTCTCAAACCGTTTCCAAGTGACTAATGAAATTTATCCCCCTAAGTTATCAGTCCTCTAACAAGGAACCTCCCTTTTCCATTAAAGCACATTCTGTTAAGGCAATGGGTGCATCAGTGGCTGCATTTGCTAATGTTCCCCCAGCAGAAATCTGTAGAGCAGCCCCTTGGAAGTCAAAATATACTTAAGCACTATGCCATCCATTTGCAGTCACAGGAGGATACTATCCTTTAGTCCACAATTCTAACTGTGGTAAACCAGTAATATCCTTTATTGTTACAGGTGTTAGATTTTTCATTTTGTAACCATCTTTGGAATTCCTCCTGGCTCCAAATAGCTTAGTGCTCTCCTATTTGTCAGAATTAGCCACTTGAAGAAGGGAAGGTTGCTTCTCTGTAACCAAGGTTTCTTTAAGATGGCTCCCTATCATTAATTATTATTATTGCTTATATAGCATCAGTCATGTACTTGCCATTGTTTTTGAAAGTTTGTATAGATTAGGGACTGTCCCAGCGAGTGAAAGGTGCATGTGCACAACCCATTTGGGAAAATGTACAGAGCCATCTCACAGAACTTTGCTTACAGAGAAGCAACCTTCCCATAGACAATGCTAGTCTATTGTCAGACAGCGTGGAAGAAGCGAAGCAGATTTTATCTCCAGTAAGTCCCACAGTGCTTTGTCATAGGTGACTTAACGGAGCGCATGCTGGGATTCGTAGCTTACACACTCCGCTCCCTTTCCCCGCCCCCCTTTCTAACCGTTGTCTAAACATCCCGCGAACGCTGTGCGCCATCCACGCTCTTACATCACACGAACGGCACCAGCATCTCGCGAGAACCAATCAGCAGCTACAAAATCGCGACGTTAGCACCGCTCGCGAGGCCTCCTTGACCTTTGACCTCTTCCCAAGCGCGAGCTGCTGCTGTCGGATCCTGCCCCTTTCCTCCTCCTCCCGCCGGAGCGAGATTGCCCCCTCCTCTCCCGCCCCCTTCCGCTAGTGTCACTAAGTGGTGATGAGAGTAGCCCTCCCGCGGCGCGCGCGCTAATCCCCCTCCCTGAGCCCCCACGCGCAGCCGCCCCCGCCAGCCCGACCCGCCCTCCCCTGGGGACAGAGCCGCGCGGAGCCGCCTCAGCAGGCAGCGAGGGAGCGTCCCCTGCCTCCTCCCCTCCCCTCCAGCATCGTCCCCTGTCGAAGTGGCAGCGGGCGAGGTGGAGCCGGCGAGACCGAGGAGACGCGCCCCCCTTCGGGATCCTCAACATGGCGAGCGCCTCGTACCACATCTCCAACCTGCTGGAGAAGATGACATCGAGCGACAAGGACTTCAGGTGAGAGACAGGCCCGCCCGCTTCACCATTTCCGTCTAGCTACACCTCGGGGGGGCGCAGCCCCGCCTGTTCCGAAGCCCCGCGCCCGCCTCCCCGGGGGTGGGTGTGTGTGTGTGTGAGGTGAGGGAGTGTGGCTCCGGGCTGGGCTGCCAGGGCCGCCGCCGCCGTGGGGTGCAAGGATGGGATGTGAGGCCTGGGCTGCAGGCGCGGAAGCTACAACAGTCCCGAGTAACAGCAAGCCCGGAACCAGGCCTCGGGGGTTGGGAGCGTATTTCTGGCGCCTCGCTGAAAGTTGAGTGGAAGTTTTCTAGTTCTCGGCCTAGGGTCCCGCGCTCATTCCCAGGTAAACAAACACTCCGCGGCCGGAGCGGACACAGTGCCCCCCGCAGAGAGTTGTGACTTGGGAGCGGACTTATGGCAGGTCTGGCAGTCTTTTGGTCAAGTTGTGATTCTCAGATATGCGCTCAGAGGTCTTATGTTGCTGGGCTGGCGCCTCCCATAAGTATTAACTCCACGCGTACAAACAGACTCCTTGTAATGATGAGCAGCCAATGGGTTTCTCACACTAGTTCTAACTTAGTTGTGCAGGAATAGCGAAAGGGGGTGGTTGTTTGCAAAATCAACCCTGAAATATCAGTATTTGTAGAAATACTGTGTGTCTGCCTCTGAACTTATGGTAAGGATGTGCCAATCTTTGGCCATTTAGTAATAAAGTTGGTCATGTTTTGTATATAAAATAGATGAGTGTTTGTGATTTTAAAAAATTCTTTAAAGCTAAATACATCTGGCTGGTAAATAAAATTAAAAACCACACTTTGGAAGTCTTTTAAATAAACTTTCGTCACCAATTAATGTTTTAATTAAAATTGCTCTTTACTGTGTAGTTCAAGAGGGCAAATAGGATTCCCATTTTTATTATATAGTTGCCTTCACAGCAGTTCGAGTTACTGTGACATTCTAAAACAAGCTTTAAATGGGGCATAATTCACTGCTTTTGTCTGAAAGTAAACAGGCTTTTGGTACAAGATCTCACACTTAAATTTTGGCCCTTTTAATTTTCTGTGTGTTGATTTCTGATCGCATCTTTGTTAATGGGGAAGGGTTTTGAGATTAGGGTGAATTCTTTCTGGCATGTATATTATCCCATCTCTGGCTAGCTCTTAAACTCATGTACAAAATTGGATACAGGGGTCTACCCTTAGTAGCTTTGGTACTTGCTGTAAGCTTTTTAGTTCGGGGGTAAAATGAATTTCAGGTGGCAGTTAAACAGGACAACCAATTACAGGAATGTGCAACTGAAGACACTTTTTAGTTTGAGGCGTAACTGTCAACCGAATACGAAATTCAGTACAATGCAACCTCGTTAATAGTATGCATTGTTATAGCTTGAATTAAGTTATAACGTGGTGTGAGGCATGGCTCCTAATGTGTTATAACACAGAGTTGCTTATAACAGTTTGAGGCATGGTTCTCAAGTACAGCATTATAATGAGGTTGCAGTGTATTTTAACCATAATCACTACAAACATAAAAAGATGGGGAAGGTGGGAGGCAGGCAGGGTTCTGTGTATGTCGTTTATGGACACTCCTTTGTTGCATAATAAAACACATAAGAGATCATATGCAGTAACTGCTGGGATTTGAAATATCAAGTCAGTTTTATGGGTACCCACTCCGTGCAGTGCCAGCACCCCACTTTAGGCTTTAAAAAAATCAAGGAAACTTACAGAACTTGCATTGCAAAGCATTTAGCCATTACTACAGATCCAGTACATCACAGACCACACATCAAAACCATATCTCTAATAAAGCTGTCCGTAACTGTTTTACCAAACTGTTATCTCCCAGTACAAATCTTTACTAAACCAAATGTGATGTCCACAGCTAACCAGAGGAGGGCAATTTGTGATGTGGAGAGAAGGGGTGGGAGTGATGGAGTTCTGATGTTATAATGGTCTTTAGTGTATAATGATAGTAATGTAAAGCATGTGCATGTAATGAAAGGAGAAGAGGGTGTTTGTTTTGTTTGTTAGCTTTATTTTCCTTCCTTTTGAATCAAATACATTATGTACTGGGCCTTTTATTTCAGGCCTCGGGTGTTTAGGAGGAACATTATGAGAGGGCTCTAGTGGGCTCTGCCCATGCAATACTTAAGCTGTTTAGCAACTTTGGAAGAATAATAAAAATCCTAAATGTAAAGACTCGCGCACAGCTCCTTTTTGGGGCTGAGTTGTGAATCCCTTTGATTTCGCACAGTCTTAGCAAACTGGATGGTGTCCAGGCTAGAACTTACCAGAGATTGCTAAGGGCCCCAAGGGGTACGCCATATGCTGCAGTTAGGACGGAGGTTGGCCAGCAGAGCTGGTCGGTTGCAGCGTGGGGTCAAGTATGGAAGTTCTGGGTTAAAACCTGCTATTTACAGCAGGTGGGAATGATTAAGTTCTGGAAGGAGGACATCTATATAAGCAGATGGCAGAGGGCAGTAGAATGCCATCTTTGTAAACTGGGCTTTAATCCCGATTACTGGGAAGGAAAGAACCCAGCTGTGGCTAAGAGGGAGATCATGTGTAGGCATACGGATATAGCCAAACAGGAGGAATATTCGAAGATCCGAGCCTCCCCCCGCCACATGTAAGATTACCTTTCGTTAATACCAGCTTGCCCCCACATGGCCCGTTATCTGACCTCTAATTTAACTCCGAGGGGGAAACAGCTGCCCGCTTTAATGCTCTCCCAACGAAGGTACTGGAGGGTCACTTCAGTACCACACAATTTATTGATCGCCTGTGTCCTTTCGACCACCAACAGGTGGAGACGACAGAGCATCTTCTGTTCGAATGCCATTTGTATGACTCCCTGCGCCAGGAACATTTAACTGCGTTCTGCACCAAGTTTAATGATAGTACCCTTCATAATTTGGCCTTATTGGCCCTGGCAGATGTTGATCCTAAACTTACTCAGACTATCTCGCATTATCTGGTAGCAGCGATTAACCTCCGCCAATCTTTTTTGCAATTAACATCAGGTTCAGAACAAGTACAGAGGTTGTGACACATTTATATGTTTATTATTTGTTGAATTTGTTATTGCCCCAAGGGGGTTCTTATGGTGTTCTATGTATGTAGTGGGGATATTTGTCTCAGGATGTATTATGTGCATATTTATATGATAGGCCTTCTTTGGCTAGCTTGTGTTTGGCCTCTGTTGTATTGAAATGGCTTATAGCCGAAATAAAGTTTATATATGTTTATATATATTATATATATAATCTGTGTAGCAACTCTGCTTCACAGTGAAGTTTTTTTATACGCTATGTAACTTGGTTGGGTTGTCCCAAAGTTTATATTATTTATTGAAGAGATTTGTCATATTTGACTGTTGTGTAGTGTTCAGAACCTCATGCTGTGTTGAAGCTGAGTGATCAGAGAAGCAGGCTGCATGTTTTAATTGTGAGTTGTTGGTGGGGTGGTGCTATATATTAAAGACAGCATTGAGTAAAGTAGGATTAAAATTTTACACAAAGTGAGCTGTAGAATCCCTATGGATAGAAATTCCATGCATAACAGGAAAGCATATAGCAGTGGGACAATACTATCGTCCCCCTGAACAGAATAACACTGATTATGAAATGCTAACAGATTAGACAGGAGAACACTAAATTTGGAATCGTAATAATAATGGATGATTTCAATTACCCTAATATTGACTGGGTGAATGTCTCCTCAGGGTGTGATATGCAAAGGTCAAGTTTCTATATGCCATAAATGACTGCTTCTTGGAGTAGCTGGTCCTGGAACCAACAAGAGGAGGAGCTACTTTAGATCGCTGGTGGAATCACTTGGTAATAGTGATCATAACATAATGAAATTTGGCTTAATTTGGCTCGGCAGTCTCGGTGCTTGGCAGCTGTGGGGGACTGGATGAGGGCAAGCCGGCTGAAGTTGAATCCCGACAAGATGGAGGTGATGGTGGTGGGTAGAGATGTGAATGTAGTGACTCCCGTCATTGATGGGATTCGCCTTCCACTGGTCCCCCAGGTTCGCAGTCTGGGTATGCTCTTCGATCCACACCTCTGCTTGGGTGTCCAGGTGGGGGCAGTGGCGAGGAGTGTTTCGCCAATTACATCTGGTGTGTTGGCTTCGGCCGTATGTTTCAGATAACGACTTGGCCACCATCATCCATGCTTTCATTACCTCGAGATTGGACTATTGTAACGTGCTTTGCATGGGGCTACTCATGGTGACGGTTCGGAGACTGCAGCTAGTGCAGAATGCAGCGGCCTGTCTCCTTATGAGTTCGGGCTGCCGTGAGCACATTACACCGGTGCTCCGGGCTCTGCACTGGCTGCCTATAGTCTTCTGGGCCCAATTTAAGGTGTTGGTCTTGACCTATAAAATCCTATACAGCCTTGGCCCCACCTATCTGTGGAACCACCTCACTCCCAACGTTCTGGATTGGCCCCTGTGGCCCGCAAGGAGCGCCCTTCTTGAAGTTCCCCCGAGTTGTTTGGGGGGCGACTATGGAGAGGACGTTCTCGGTGGCTGCTCCTCGACTGCGGAACTCCCAGCGGTGTCCCGGGTGGCCCTGGACCTCCGCTCCTTCCATTGTCAGAGCCGCCCCGAGCTGCCCTGGCAGGAGGGGTGGGGTAGAAGTCTGTGAAATAAATAAATACTGGAGGGAAAACGATAAAACTACTGCTGTAACATTTAACTTTAAAAAGGGAGGCTATGCTAAAATGAGGATGCTAGTTAGAAGGAAACTAAAAGGAGCAGTTGCAAGGTTAAATGCCTGCAAGAGGCATGGAGACCATCTTGGAAGTCCAGGTTAAATGTATTCCACAATTAAAAAAAGGTAGCAAGAGGACCAAACGTCTGTCAGTATGGCTAAACAGTGAGGTGAAGGAGGTTATTAGAGCCAAAAAGGCATCCTTTTAAAAATGGAAAGCTAGTTCTAATGAGGAAAATAGGAAAGAGCATAGCCTCCGCAAGCTAGATGTAAAACATTAATAAGGCAGGCCAAAAGAGAATTTGAAGAGACTTGCTAAAGAGGCAAAAACTAATAATAATAAACTTTAAGTACATCAGAAACAAGACGCCTACTAGAGAGCCAGTTGGGCCATTAGATGTCCAGAGGGTAGAAGGTGCGTTCAGGGAGGATAAGGCCATTGTAGAGAAGCTGAATGATTTCTTGGCTTTGGTCTTCACTGCAGAGGATGTTGGGCAAATATCCACGCCAGAACTGTTCTTTGTATGTGATGAATCAGAAGAGCTGTCACAAAACAATATGACTCTGGAAGAGGTTCTAGAGCAAATGGACAAACTAGTACCGAATCACCAGGACCAGATGGTGTTCACCCAAGAGTGCTGAAGGAACTTGGATATGAAATTGCAGACCTACTACTGGTAATTTGTAACCTATTGCTAAAATCTACCACTGTACCTGAGGACTGAAGGGTCACGAATGTAACACTGATATTTAAAAAGAACTCCAGAGTCCAGGGCATGAAATTTCAGATTGAACTCTGGAAGCAAAAAAATCAGTTGCCAGACTTTATCCTGATATTAAACCATTCTTACCCCACTACACCCCTGAACCAGTCGCCAACCTCCGTTGTCTGGTCACCAATGGCTCCCAGGTGCCTGCAAATTTTGCGCCCTGTCAGAGGCGATCCTGGAGACTAGAGACCAGAGTGATATCTCTGCTGGTCAAAATGGTGGAAAAGATTATTAAGAACAGAATTACTGGGCATGTTGATAAACATGGCTTAATGGGGAAGAGTCAACATGGATTTAACAAAGGGAAGTCGTGCCTCGCTAATCTATTGGAATTTTTTTAGGTTGTAAATAAGCATGTGGATAGGGGTCAGCCGGTCGATATAGTGGTATCTGGATTTTCAGAAAGTGTTTGATAAGGTCCTTCGAGAGACTTTTGAGAAAATTAAAAAGTCAGGATAGGAGGTAGTGTCCTGTCATGGACTGGTAACTTGTTAAAGGGTAGGAAACAGAGTAGGACTAAATGGTCAGTTTTCACAAGGGTAAATAGTGGAGTGCCTCAGGAATGGCTACTGGCCAGTGATGTTTAATGTATTCATTAATCTAGAAAAATAGTGAGGTGATCAAATTCGCGAATGACACGAAGTTTATTCAAGGTAGTTAAAACACGAGCAGACTGAAGAATTGCAGGAGGATCTTGTAAGACCTGGGTGATGGGGCATCTAAATGGCAGATTAAATTTAATGTGGAGAAGTGCAAAGTGATGCACATAGAAAAAAATAATCCAAATTATATGTACATAATGCTGTGTTCTAAATTAGGAGTTACGACTTAGGAAAAGGACCTTGGAGTCATTGTGAACAATACATTGAAATCCTCAGTTCAGTGTTTAGCAGCGGTTAAGAAAACAAACAGAATGTTAGGAGTTATTCTTAAAAAGACAGAGAATAAAACTGAAAATATCATAATGCTTCTATATAGATCTATGATGTGATTGCACCTGGAGTATTGTATTCCGTTCTAGTTGCCCCATCTCAAAAAAGATATAGTAGAAGTAGAAAACGTACAGAGAAGGGCAACAAAAATGATAAAAGGTATAGAACTGCTCCCCTATGAAGATTGCCTAGATAGATTAGGTAGGGCTCTTCAGGTTGGAGAAGAGATGACCGAGAAGGGATATGACAGAAATTTATAAAATCATGAGTGGTGTTGAACAAGTAAGTAGGGAACTGTTATTTACCCTCAAATAGTACTAGAACTAGGGGACACCTCATGCAGTTTATAAGTAGCAGATTTGAAACAAGTGTTTTTTCACTCAGCACACAATTAAGTTGTGAAATTTGTTGCCAGAAGATATGGTCAAGGCCAGTAGTATATCTGGGTTTTAAAAAGGATTGGACAAGTTTCTAGAGGATAGGTCTGTTAGCAGCTGCTAACGGACTTATCCTCTGGAAACTTGTCCAATCCTTCTTTAAGTGCAAGGTGTTTTGAATTAGCCACCCAGTTTTTAGGGAACATAACCTCTTACACTTGGGAGCTGGGAGTGAACAACAGGGAACAGATTGCCCCATTGTGACCTGTTAGTACTTCTTCCAAGCAAGCGAGATTGGCCACTGTTGGAGAAAGGTGCTGGCCTCAATGGACCGTTAGTATGACCCAGTATGGCACTACTTCCGCTCTAAAGGATTGCTATTATATTAATGCTCATTAGTTTTTCTGATACGGCCTTGACTGGCCAGAGGGCTAGGAGAAAGTTTTATCTTCCTGCTTTCAGCTCTCAATCAATAGGATGGGTATACTAGTTGGAAGAAGAGCATTAGAGGCTTATGGGGAAGTGCCTGCGGGGCTGTGGCTGGGGAGTGAACTGATAGAAGCCTTACTGCTGACTTATTGTGTTGGGAATTAATAGTATCTGATTCTTAGTGTGATTTTTATTCTCCAAATGTCCTTTATTTATTTAGATCTTTACCCTGCCTTTCCCCAAAGACCAATTTCAGAAATATTTATATAAAATACAAAGATAAAACTCCTAAAACTGTGCATGTGTATACGTACATGCGTGTGTATGTATGTGTATAAAATACCCTTAAAATTTCACCCTGAATTCTAACCCAGTGTAATGGCTCACCAAATAGATAGGTCTTATGTTCCCTTGTTTGGGCTTTGGTGACCCTCCAGGGAAAAGGAGTTCTAGAGATGTAGAGTGGCCACCGAAAACACCTCTTACACCTTTGCTGTATGAGCACGCTGCAGTGATGAAACTTGCAAGAGGGTGCCTCTGGCTGACCTTAGAGGCTGTGAGGGGACATAAGGGAGGGGGCAGTCCTGGGCCCAGACTGTTTAGGACTTCATAGGTCAAAACCAGAACCTTGACCTGTGCCTTTAATGCTCCATGCAACATCTAGAGAGAACCAGTGTAATTGCTCCGTGTGACCCATCTCCATCAAGACGTAGGCTGCCACTTTCTGCACTTTCAAAATTTAGAACTCGTGGGCAGTAATTCTGGATTATTTGCCAGGGAAGGGACAAAATATTTTCCTTCAGGTGGCTCCATTTCTGACTTAACTCCTATGCCATTCATGGCTATCTTCTGTTCCCCAGATGTTTGTTTGGAATTACAGTACTCAAGATGGTGGCTTCCAGCAGCTATTGGGATCCATCACATATGTTCATAAAACATAGAAGTAGCTCCTGTAATTGCTCCTGTTCTTGAGGAAAGATTGCAGTATCAGTAAAGATACAATCACTGATTTTTGCAGTTTGACCTGTCCATGGGTGTCTGAATATGGTTAGTCAAAAATAATGACATACTGAAGTCAGGAAACTGTTGTCCTAGGAATATACTATGTTTAGCATAAAAATGACTTGAAATGAATAGTGAAAATTGATAATTTTGTATTACACATATTTTAGTAGTCCACAAAATGTTAATAGCTGTTTTACCAATATTTTTAATAGGTTTATGGCAACAAATGATTTGATGACTGAATTACAGAAAGATTCCATCAAGTTGGATGATGATAGTGAAAGGAAGGTAGTGAAGATGATTCTGAAGTTGCTGGAAGATAAGAATGGTGAAGTACAAAATTTGGCTGTCAAATGGTATGTATGTTTTTGTGGTATAAATCTGTGTAATCTGAATAGCAGTACTGAATTTGATTATATGATTAGAGCTTTATTTGAATAATATTGCAAAACAATATTCTTGTTAAAACTTGCATGGTTTCAGGTGGTCTTCATAAGTGATCCACCTGAACCTTGTCTTACCTTACATGGCTGTGGTTTCCAAATGATAATCTTCTAACTAAAAGTAGCCTGTGTAGCATATGTTAGTGGTCTTCAGAAAATTGGCTTATTCCAGCATTGCTGGTCTGCCAATTTCCAGCTGCTAAATTGCATGAAAAGAATCTGGAAAAAGACTATTTCCTAGTACTGTTTTTTGATAAGCAGTTATTGAAGTCACCATATGGATATTTTCATTGTAGGGAGATACCATTTTTGTAATTTTAGTGCATTAGACTTTGAATGTGTGATGTTTATATGGAAAAATTTAACATTATTTAAAGTAGTATGAGACTGCTCTTTCCCCTAAACATATCATTACATATTTTTAATTTATTCTTTAAGATTTTTACATGTATAAATTGACACAATCATGTAAATTGGTGGGGCGGGGGTTGTAGTCTGTTTCCAACTTCTATTGCTGCTTCTGCTGGAAGAAAAAAAATTCTTGGGATGGTGATGGTAAACCTAAACCCAAAGTATGGAGACTTGTTGCCTCATGTTCATGCATGCAAAATAAAGCAATAGAATTTAATAGGATGATATAAACATAAAGCAGGAAAACCTGAGCACAGTGAGGAGTTGTACAGAAACAATGTTTGTAAACCAAAGATGACAAGGTAGTTGCAATACTCAGTTGTATCTCCAATTTTTTTCCTATTCCTTTGAACCCAAAATAAAAATTAAATATGTGCATTGTGGAAGAAGAATCTGAAATAATAAACCTGTACAACTGGACTGAGGGTTAACAAGTTGATTTTTAATTTTTCTTTTTTACAGTTCTGCTTTTTGGAAAATTTGCTTTAACTATCTGAATAGTGATTTAGATTTTCTTCTAACAGACTACTCTGTTCATGCATGCTTCAGCAGTACTTGCGTTGCAAATAATAAACTGAGGAAAGATTAGTCTGGTGTTAATGCTATTTGGAGACATTCTGTTTGCCTTTGAAAAGGGTATTGAATTTAGTCAGATATCTTCATTGACAGTTCTTTCAAGTAGTGACATGAAGTTAGTTTTAGATAGCAAAGACATCTGTAAAAAAATTTATAAAGCCATTTAGCGAAGTCAGTTTTTGAAATATAAGGGAAGCACTAGACTGACAGTGTATATTGGGAGTTGTGTTCGTGGAATGTTGCATTAAAGGTAACTTTAGGAATATTGGCAAATTTTGAGCTGGTCAAACTTGCTTATCTGCTACCCTTTTCAAAGAGTTAGAGTCCCTTTAAGTTGTAGAAAATATTTGTACCTGTATTTTAATGTGTTTAAAATAGACTGACATTTTATAATTTACTCATGTTATAGAAACGTATTTGGTTTATTATAAAAGAAAATAGAAAAGGAAAAGTTTTCAAGCCAGTCATTAAATGTATATATTATACTAGCTGATGGAGTCAGGAAAAATTATTATTTATTATTATTAGCAAGCATTTATATAGCACCAGCAATGTACCTGGAGCTTTACAAAGTAATTGACTAGACATGGTCCCTGCCCTAGGGCTTACAATCTGGGGGGGAGGGGGGGAAGAGATGAAGGAAGGGGAGCAGAGGGAGAGACAAGGAGTGTAACATTCACAAGGATGCGAGGTCCTAGGTGCACGCGCTTGCTTGGTTACATCAAGAATCATGGCTGTTTGATCCGTGTGGTGAGGATCTGAGTACACAGTTCTCAAGTAAGAGATTGTACTGGATGGAGGGTATCCGCACGAGTTAGGTGAGAGGAGCAAGAAGTCGGGGAGGGCAGAGCGGAAGAGGTGGGTCTTGAGGAGGAAAAATCATGGTTTTCTGTTGTTACTGTTTTATAAAGGATGGGAGTCTCTTCTGAATATTCTGCTCATTGTTCCATCTTCTCATATTGCAGCCCCTTTCCTTGATAACTTGGATTCTGCTTTGTTTCATTGATTATTTCACTTGTCAGTAGTGTTCTTCCTGTGTTAACTAGCTTTGGCTTCTTCATAGTGACATTTCTTATTTCACTTGCGATCTGCTACTTGGATCTTTTTGGCGGCACTGCACACACAGACAGCAAGAACTGAACAGTTGGCTCAAATGTCCTTGTTAGAACTGGCCCTCGGGTTGTAGACTTTCAGTTGTTGGAGTAAATGGGTTTCTGGATTTGGTAGCAGCCTATTACTGAAGGGTAGTCTACTGGTGAACACCAAAAGACATCTTATATTTTGATTTATTTTAAATTTGCACCCTGCCCTATCCTTGAAAGTTCAAGGTGGGTAACATATATAAAGTAAGATTTATTATTATTATTAGCGAGCATTTATACAGTGCAAGCAATATTCCTGACGCTTTACAAAGTAATGGAATAGACACAGTCCATGCCCTAGGGCTTACAATCTGAAAGACAGAATGGGGGAGAGACAAAGGAAGGGGAACAGAGGGAGAGACAAGGAGTGTAACATGCACAAAGATGCGAGGTCTCATGTGCACATGCTTGGCTTGGTTACATCGAGAATGATGGCTGGCTGTTCCATGTGGTGAGGATATGAGTACACAGACCTCAGGTAACAGATTATACTGGATGGCAGGTATCAGCGGGTGTTAGGAGAGGGGAGCAAGGAGTCAGGGAGGGCAGAGCGGAAGAGGTGGGTCTTGAGGGATTTGAAGGTACGAAGGGAGGGGGCGAGGTGGATGGAAGGAGTTCCAGGCGTGGGGGGCAGCTAGGGAGAAGACATTAGGGAAGCAGGCGGGGGAGCGAGAGAGTGGACAGAGGACGAGCGGAGTTCACGGACTGGACCGCAGAGAGGTAGGGGGGAGCAAGGTTGTGAAGAGCTCCTTAGGTGAAGACTAGGAGCTTGTGCAGGGTTTGTTCAGGAAGGGGGAGCAGTGAGGAGAGGATGGGCTGAACGTGGTCGAAGCGACAGGCGAGGTGGATGACCCTGGCGGCAGAATTCTGGATGGAGATAAGGGGAGAGCAGGGGAGGCCAGTGAGAAGGTTACAGTAATCGAGGTGCGAGATGACCAGGGCATGAGAACAAGGGTTTTGGCAGAGGAGACAGAGAGAGAGGCGAATCTTAGCAGTGTTATGGAGGGAGAAGCGACAGGATTTGGCAACCGACTCGATGTAGGATTTAAAAGAAAGGGGTGAGTCAAAGATGAAGCCTAAGCTATGGGCTTGGGGGATGGGAAGGATGGTGACCCTGTCAATCGGGATCAACAGGGAGGAGGGAGAGGAAGGATGTGGGGTGGGGAGGGAGGTGAGTTCAGTTTTAGCCATGTTGTGTTTGAGTTCATGTTGAGACATCCAGGTAGAGATATTGGGGAGAGAGCTGGTGAGGTGAGCTTGAACAGCTGGGGGAGAGAGGGAGTAGAGAGAGAGAGTTGAGTGTCATCAGCTTAGAGGTGATATTGGAAGCCATGGGAGGCAATGAGTTTACCTAGGGTATAGATAGAGAAGAGGAAAGGGCCAAGGACAGAGCCTTGGGGAACACCCAACTGAGAGGGGAAAGGAGGAGGAGGTGGATTTTGCAAGAGACACATTGAAGGAGCGGTCGAGGTAGGAGAACCAGTCGAAGACGGAGCCTTGGAAGCCAAGGGAGTGAAGCGAGTCCAGCAAAAGTGAGGTGTCAACAGTATCAAAGGCAGCAGAGAGGTCGAGGACAAGAATGGAGTAGAGGCAATTAGATTTAGCCACAAGAAGATTGTTGGTGATCTTAGCTAGAGCAGTTTCAGTAGAGTGAAGGGGCCGGAAGCCATATTGGAGGGGGTTCAAGGGAGGAGTTGGCAGAGAGGAAGTTGAGGCAGCGGGAGTAGATGCTTGGAAGCAAAAGGAAGGAGTGAAACAGGACAGTAGCTAGAATGGTCAGAGGGGTCAAGAGTGGACTTTTTGAGGATAGGAGAGACAGTGGTGTGCTTGAAGGGGAAGGAGCCAGAAGAGAGGGAGAGGTTGATGATGTGCAGGAGGGAAGGGGCGACAGTGGAATCAATGGAGGTCAGGAGGCGGGCGGGGATGGGGCGAAAGGGGGCAAGTCGAAAGGGTGGAGGAGGTGAGCAGGGAGGAGATTTCCTCAATGGATGTAGGAGAGAAGAAGGGAAGAGAAAGAAGGGAGGGAGTAGGAAGAAGAGAGGAGTGGGAAGCGACGTCAAGGCGGATCTGGTCTATCTTGGAGGTGAAGAAGGAAACGAGATCCTGAGCAGAAAGGAGAGGAGGAGGACAGGTGTGCTTGAGAAGGGAGTCAAAAGGTGGAGAACAGGCAGAGGGAGGAAAGAAAGGTGGAGAATAAGATTAAAAATGAGTAGAAACATTAAAAAACCCTAATAGAAAAGCCCAACCCCTATCCTTGCCTGCCAAACAGAAAGGTATTGCGTTGCCTCAGAAAATGTTCATACCTGTGCTTTGACAAACCTCCAGAGGAAGGGAGCTCTGTAGTACCGGGAAACCACCAACACCGTCTATACATAGCCTTACAGGCTTGATTAGCAGATGGCACTGATTTTAAGAAGAGCTAAATGCTCTGTCCATCCAAATAGTGTTTTTCCTTTCAAAATAATAAAAAAAAATGGTCTCTTCTGCGTTCTCCAATAAACAAAAAATATACCTAGCATACTAAAGTATGTTGTTTGAAAGTTGCTATAGAATTCCAGTAACACCTGGCATTCACACAGAAGATTCTGTCTAGTAACATTCTATATGTGTTTATGAAAATCATAGTGCAGAATCAGAGTTGGCATTGCTGGTGTGAAAGCACAAACCGGACAGTTTACCTCAAGCTAAAGTAACTTAAGCTTATTCTATAAAGTAAACTGTCACAGGGTTGGGGTCCACTACCCCACTTTTCTTGGTTGGGTGACTGTTTCCCTCACTTGCAGCCCGTCTGAATCAGTTCTCTCTCTAGCTGATTCAGTTCTGCAAAGGGGACAACACTTTTGTCACCCAAGCTCCAGCGACTTCCCGCTCAGACTTTTCTCTCTGGGTTCACAAGTACTTGAGGGCACAAGATACTCAGACTGTGTTTCCCAGTGTGAGACGACCGAAAGCACTTCTTAGTAAAGAAGAAAGTTTATTGATTACATAAACAAAGATAGTTTGAACGCAGAGTGACAATTAAAACAGAAGTAAATAATGCAATCCTAGTCTGTACTGAGAGAGTCCCTAGTTAAGATCTTATCCCACAGAAAGTCCATGCGCTTGAATCCAGTTCTCAGCCAGATGTAGTGAGACTGGGCTTTGAGTCCTTACGCTGGTTAGAAGCAAAGTCTCTTCTCTCAGTACATTGCTTCAACAGGCTAGCTGACAGGCTCCTGCCCTCCAGCTATATTCCGAGACTCAGCGAGTTCTAGGTTGAATGAGTTCCCAACTGACACTGTTCTCTATGGGTCTGAATGTCCCTTATAAGTCCTTGGGTGGGGTGTGGGGACCCTAGTTTCTTCTCGAGTCTTCCAGAAAGTCTGTTTGTTTTCCCCTTTTCTCTCCTGAACCTGTGGGCTCACTCACATATGCAGTTTCCTTTCATTTGTATTCTTAAAGCTGCTGTTAGAGACACTTGCACCTTGTGGAAAGACCTCTGTTTACATATCAGTGCCCTTGGGGGGGCTGTGCTGCTCCTATTTCGCAATGTCGCCTCTTTCGCAATGTTAGAGTAATGGTTTAACATCTCTCAGCTTGGCATCATTGTCACAGATTGGTTTCTATAACTTAATAGTACATGTTACAAACTGGTTTCTATAAATTAACAGTGCATGTATGTTCCCTCTGGTCATGTGTGACCCTATGTTCCTTCGTGACACACGGAGTATTTTCATACGAGCAAGTTACCCCAAGACATTTTACTTCTCTGAGGAAATTACCAGGGGTTTACTCAGGTTTTGGAAGCTTATGCTACAATTTAACTTGATTATCTTGGAGGAAAATTACCAGGCAGTAATAGCATATTAGCTTGCGGTTTTACCCCAGATCTAAATAGGTATTCTACCCTACTGTTTACCAGTCTTCAGTTTCCCATCTGTAAAATGGGATGGTGTAAACTGACTTGTTTCAGTTAAATATATATATATATTTAAATTTCTGCAAATACCACCATCTGCTTCTTAAATATCTGATTATTTCAGTTGTCTTTAGGGATTGGCTAGTGGTGGAACTGCATATTTATGTAGTAAAGGAGATGGCAGTTCACTTTTTGAGACCAAGTGAAAACAAAGATATTTAATTGCTTTGATCAATTGGCTATTGTCACGGGGAAACATGGGGTCACATACGTGTAACACGGGACTACATGTTTGCATACATGTGAAACCCTTGGTACCACATATTTACCAATGTTACTGTAAATGTACACTATGTAATGTTAAAAGTTCCACATGTTGCAATGTCAACTCTGAGAATGGTAGAACTCAAATTACAGCTCAGGTTGGGCCTCTCACACGTCACAAGTCTGCAGGAACTACAAGAGATAACAAAACAGTGTATTCAACACCTGGCTTGCTAGACAGCCTCTGGAGATGCAAATCGAACTTCCCTGTTTACCTGGATTGCGGACGTGACCTAAGCCATGCTCCCGAGGCGGGAAATTCGAAACAAAGGAACCGAGTTCCTATTTAAATGGGAGGGAGACTGCTTGGAGATTTCTTGCAAAAGCCATCTTGAACATCTACATACGAAAGAACCAGCCTGATCACAGCAGGCTGGGGGAAAGAGTATGAAGAGAGAGAGATGATTTAACTCTTTGCCAAATAAGAAGCCAGAGCCCAGCCAGACAGTTTCCTTATGACTGAGGAAACCAGAACTTCTGGACCTTGCTTAGGGTAAGATTAATAGTTTAGGAACTCAACAATATAAGTTAGGAATGCGTTTATATTTACCTTTTATTTCTAATAACACCCTGTTTCAACTACCTTGTTATGTAATCAATAAATATACTTCTTACTTTATAAAGAAGTGGTCTAGTGTCTAATATCGGTACACAAGTGAGCTACCAGAGCCCTCAAGCTCTTGCGAACCCAGAAAGTGAAGAGTGTGTAAGCGGGAAGGATCGGGCCCTTGTGAGACAAGAAGTTCCATTGTGGCACACTTGAATTAGCCAGTGAGAGAAACTGATTCAAGAGAACTGTGCGCAAGGGAAACTGAGTCACTCAAATCTGGTAAAGTGGGGGTGTGGACCCCAATCCCGTGACAGCTATATAATTTACTTTTTTAGTTTGACTTCTTGAAATAAAATGTTAAAAAACTCAGATTTATTTTCATTAACCTTTCAGAACTCAATATCTTAGTCTCTTGGCTAACTTGACTGAAGAACAAACTCCTGTTTCCCTCCAACCTTTGGTGTTTGGAAGAGCAAACATTTGGTTTCTACTTGGAAACGTGGATGGGCTCATGGAGCATGTCGAGAAAGTCTGGAGAAAATTACTGTCTCATGCCATACAATCTTCGTGCCTGAATTTTATGTGCCATGCAGCGGTAGCAGTGTGTGTGGACAACTTGCTGCCGCTTCTCACCCAGTGAGGCGTGTTGTGTGGAGAAGGCCTTAAAGAGTTCAGTATGAGGAAATAATCTTGCCTGTGTCCAAAATCTTTTTATCATGGTCTTGTACAATATCATTGACTTTAGACAATTTTTATTAGTGCACTGGTTTTTTGCAGTACTTGTGTCTGTTGGTTTCAGCATATTACAAGAAGTAATAGCTCTCCATATTTGTAGCTTTAAGAGGCGACAACATAACTTGTCTATGGACTCTGAAGTGAGGGCTGGACAACATTTGAAATGAGGGATGTAATTTACATAAATTGTATATTTTAATGCAAATTTTAAACAGCCCAACTTTGAGATTGGACTGAAAACTTTTTAAAATTTCATTTCCACAGTACTTCCAAACTCAGTCTGCTCATATCAGGCGTGCGTGTGGACCAAACTCACACCCGAGGCAAAGTCTCATGACTGCTCCAACACCCAGTAGAGGAGAGGCGGGGGTGTATCGGAGAATATGGTGTTGGTTAAGGACTTTGCCTCAGATGCTGTGCAAGCACTTTGGTCTCTGCACATTGGATTGGGGCCTCAGTGTTCATACACTCAAAAGCTCTACAGTCCTCATTTAGTGCACACTCCTAACAATCCTATGAAGCAGGTCATTATTATTCCCATTTTACAGATAGGGAACTGAGTCTTAGAGGTAGTGACTCATGGGATTTGGACTCTGGTCACCCAGGTCCAAACCCAACACCACTAGGAACCAATCTTGAAAAGAAAGGAAGCATGCACACAGCGGGTGCAGCCACACGAGCTGCGGAGGGACTGATCTGCATGTGGCCCTCTGGTGGGCAAGCACAGCTGCCACACTGCAGAGTCAGCCTAGGGAGCAGGGCAGACAGTTGTCTCTCCTCGCCTCCCCACGCAGGGAAGTTGGAATGGTGGGCCACTGTCGGACCTCCTGTCCCAGCATAAGGTGGACCAAGGCACTGGCCACATGAGTGGGTGCCCAGCCCTGCCACTCCTCCCTCTCCTAGCCCAGCCACTGTCTTGAACTTGGCTGTGACATGGCCATGTGGGATTGGAGTTTGCAGCCACCGCTTAAAACCCCATAGCGGGCCTTGCCACGCAGCTGGGCAGATGGTGACTGGGCACACATGCTACTGCGCCTTGCACAGCTGTACCCCATTTTGTGTAAGACTGTTATACACTGCGTCCTCAGCCTTTTTGTGTGGGCGCAATGCGTAGCAGCAGCTGCCTGCCCTGCAGCGAGGGAAACATCTGGTGACCTCCAGCTACATTATTATTATTATTATTATTATTATTATTATTATTAATAATAATAACCACCTCCTTCAACCTAGCCTCCTCCTTCATCCTCCACCTTTGGACCAACTCCCCCACCTATACTAATGGCCATTCCCTTGATTTTTGTCCTCTCTAGAAACTGCTCTGTCGCTGATCTCTCCTTCGATCCTCATCCTATATCAGACCACTTCCTTGCCTCTTTCAATATTTTCCACTGTCCCCCCTCCTCTTCCCCTTCTCTACGCTCCTTCCGTGACCTTCAAGCTATTGATCCCCTGGACTTTGCCTCCTCTCACTCTCCCCTTCTTCCTAGTCTTCTCTTCCTCCTCCCCCAACTCCGCTGTCTCTGCTCTCAACGCCTCTCTCTCTCCTCCACACTTGACTCCCATGCCCCTCTCTCTTCCCGCCCTGCCTTCTCCCACAACCCCCGTCCTTGGCTCACCCCTAATATCCGCCACCTCTGTTCTTGCACTCGTGCTGCTGAACGACTCTGGTGCAAATCCCATTCTCACGCTGACTTCCTTCACTTCAGATTCTGTCTCTCCACCCTTACTTATGCTATCTCCCTTGCTAGACAATACTACTATGCCTCCCGCATTGAGTCCTGTTCTCGGGACCCTCGCCGCCTGTTCTCTACCTTTGACTCCCTCCTCAAGCCTCCCTGTCCTCCCCCTCCTTCTTCCCTTTCTGCTCAGGATCTTGCCTCCTTCTTCACCTCCAAGATAGACAAGATCCGCCTCGACATCGCTTCCCACTCCTCTCTTCCCACTCCCACCCCTCTCCCTCCTCCCCCTCCTTCTCTCATGTCCTCCTTCTCCCCTGCCTCCCTTAAGGAAATCTCCTCTCTGCTCTCCTCCTCCAACCCTTCCACTTGCCCCCTTGATCCCATTCCTTCCCGCCTCCTCACCTCCATTACTCCCACTGTCGCCCCTTCCTTCCTGCACATCATCAACCTCTCCCTCTCTACTGGCTCTTTCCCTTCTGCCTTCAAACATGCCACAGTCTCTCCTATTCTCAAAAAGTCCACTCTTGACCCCTCTGACCCTTCTAGCTATCGTCCTGTCTCACTCCTTCCTTTTGCTTCCAAGCTGCTTGAACGTGTTGTCTACTCCCGCTGCCTTGACTTCCTATCCTCCAACTCCTCCCTTGACCCCCTCCAATCTGGCTTCCGCCCCCTTCATTCTACTGAAACTGCTCTCGCTAAGATCACCAACGATCTTCTGGTGGCTAAATCTAAACGTCTCTATTCCATTCTTGTCCTCCTTGATCTCTCTGCTGCCTTCGATACTGTTGACCACTCACTCTTGCTGGATTCCCTTCACTCCCTTGGCTTTTGTGGCTCTGTCCATAACTGGTTCTCCTCCTACCTCTCTGACCGCTCCTTTAATGTGTCTCTCTCCAACTCCACCTCCTCCTCCTTCCCCCTCTCAGTTGGTGTTCCTCAAGGCTCTGTTCTTGGCCCTCTCCTCTTCTCGATCTATACCTCATCCTTAGGCAAACTCATTGCCTCCCATGGCTTCCAATACCACCTCTATGCTGATGACACTCAACTCTATCTCTCTACTCCCTCTCTCTCTCCCTCTGTTCAAGCTCGTCTCATCAACTGTCTCTCTGACATCTCTACCTGGATGTCTCAACGTCAACTCAAACTCAACATGGCTAAAACTGAACTCCTTATCTTCCCCCCTCATCCTTCCTCTCCTTCCTCACTGTCAATAACTATTGATGGAGTCACCATCCTGCCTGTCCCCCAAGCCCGTAGCCTAGGCTTCATCTTTGACTCAGCCCTTTCTTTTAAACCCTACATTGACTCTGTTGCTAAATCCTGTCGCTTCTCCCTCCATAACATTGCTAAGATTCGCCCTTTTCTCTCTGTCTCGTCTGCCAAAACTCTTGTTCATGCTCTGGTCATCTCTCGCCTCGATTACTGTAACCTCCTTCTCACTGGCCTTCCCCGGTCTCACCTTTCTCCCCTCATCTCTGTCCAAAACTCTGCTGCCAGGGTCATCTACCTCGCCAGTCGCTTCGACCATGTGCAGCCCCTCCTCTCTTCGCTTCACTGGCTTCCCCTTCCTGAACGAATCCTGCACAAGCTCCTAGTCTTCACCTATAAAGCTCTTCACAACCTTGCTCCCCCCTACCTCTCTGCACTTATCGCCCTCCATACTCCAGCCCGTGCACTTCGCTCCTCCTCTGTCCCTTCTCTCACCCTTCCACGCCTTCCCTGCTCCCCTAAGCGCCTTCGTCCCTTCTCACTTGCTGCCCCCCATGCCTGGAACTCCCTCCCTGTCCACATCCGCCTTGCCCCCTCCCTTCATACCTTCAAATCTCTCCTTAAAACTCACCTCTTTCGCTCTGCTCTGTCTGACTCTTTATCCTGCTGAGCCACTATTCCTATACCTACGATCGGTTTACCCTTATCCTTGCAACATGGACCTGCCTGCTGTCATTCTCATCGTAACCAAGCCAAGTACGTGCACTTGAGACCTCGCATCTTCATGAATGTTAGACCCCTTGTCTCTCCCTCTGTTCCCCTTCCTAAGTCTCTCCCCCAGCTCCTGTCTCTCAGATTGTAAGCCCTAGGGGCAGGGACCGTGTCTATTTTATTACTTTGTAAAGTGCCAGGTACACTGCTGGCGCTATATAAATGTTTGTTAATAATAATAATATTATAAACATTTATATAGCACCAGCCATGTGCCTGGCGCTGTACTTGATGCACTGCATCAAGTGGTAAGGCTGCCCAAGGTATAGTAGGCATCTCATGTGGCTGCACCCATATTGTGCCCTTACTTAAGTTAGACTTGAACCCTTGGCTTATCAATTCTGTTTTCAAAGCTCTACTACCAGAGCCACAAGAGAAAGTGCTGATTACAGTTTTCAGTTCCTCTGCTAGAGGAAGATTTGACATCTTGTCCAATTATCTAAATGACTGTTAAGTTTTTGTGGCAGCTTTATCAGTGTGGCAGAGTAGTTAAGCTTTGCAGCTGCCAAGCTAGGAACCTTGTCTTTAATTCTTTACCCAGCTCCTAAATCCTTACCCAAGCCTCTGTTGTTCAGGTGTGAAAGGCACAATCAGGAAAACTGAGATTCTATCTCCCAAACTCCTGTGCCACTCCTTGACCACCATTCTTCAGGGTTATTGTAGTGTGTCCATTTCCATCCTCAGTCCGGTTCCAAGTGTTGAATTCTGCACTGTTTGTGACTGCAGAAAAGCTGCCGGAATCACAGCCATGTCTGAGACGTGCTGCATAACATCGGAAACTTGAGAGCTATGATTGATGATGCCTTTGAGGAGTTAATGACTGCTTGAAGTCCTGATCTACCAAATTAAGCTATTTATTTGTCCAGTACACACATTTCAAAGCCTGAACCAAATCATCGCATACTAGTAATCCTAAAGACCTTTAGAGTGGCTTCTGCCTCTTTTAAATTTTGGTTTTTGTTGCTCTGGCATGGATTATCTGCTCTATAAGATGGGAAAGCAGCTCCATTTCAAAGTGTAAGAGAATAGCACCTATATGGTGTTGTAGCATTCTGCTACAGGTCCCCATTGGCAGCAGCTGGAGGACCTGTAAAGCATAATTAATTTTAAAAAATCAGTTTCTTTGGACTACTAGGGAAGCCCAACATGAATAGCAAATATCCAAATGCCATCATCCACTGTGGCCATTCTGAAAGAGGAAATAAGGCTGCTTTCCCATGTTGAACATACAGGTCCGCCAGCACCATAGTCACAGGCAGAAATCCTAGAATGTTGAGGGAGTGACCGCTTCCTCCCCCTCCGCCCTTTCTTTCCCTGGTGCAACAAGTGAGACCTGACTGCAACCACATGAAAGACACGCTCGGGGCTTCCCATTTATTAGGCTGGACATGCAAAATACGTGAGAGGGGACTGAACGGGTGCTAAATGGACTGAACCCGAACTTCAGCGGGCGAATGTCTCGTTTGCTTTTACCCAATGAAAAAAGAAGGAAGCGAATTATATAGGGAAGGTCTGTATGTTCTCGTTTTAATGAATCTGTCCTCCAGGTGAATGGAAAGCTGCAAATATTTTTAATAGGATTGTAATACGTTACTTTTCTTGGTCGTAAGTCTGGAGGAGGTTGGTGAGAGCTTCATGTTAAAAACTTACAATAGAAGTCTAGTTTCATTTTTGAAGTATGGTGGTGGTTTGAAAATTGTTGCAGGGTTCAAATAAGCATAAAACTTAGGATTTGTTCATTGTCACACACTATGAAGTAATAATTGCCTAAATCAAGTTTCGTTCATAGGGAACACTGTTTAAAGCAAAAGTAGGGCATGGTTACCCCTATTATTATTATTATTATTATTATTATTATTAAACATTTATAAAGCGCCAGTTGCAAAACCTGGCGCTGTACAGAACATACAATCAGACGCGGTCCCTGCCCTACTGGGGATGGGGATGTTCTCCTGATCAGCGTACATATTTTGGAGTAGTTTACTCCCAGACTCTCCTTGTCTATTGTAAGACGTGGCTCTTCTGCCAGGCATTTGGTGAAGGTGATGGTACTGGGGAGGTTTAGGGATGGGTGGTTTTTTTCTTTCTATGTATTTTGCACATTTGGGTTTTTATTGTATAGATTTTTAATGATGTTTTTATATATTTCTTACTGTGGTTTTCTTGTATAAACTGATTATTTTATTTTTGTTAGCCGTCCCGAGCTGCTGGAGGCAGGATGGGGTGGGATACAAGTGTATTTAATAAATAGGTTTGAGGGATCCTGTGAAAAGTGAAAGTGGTGGTTGCATGTAATTTAGCATCTAATTTAACATCTAACACTTTTTCAGTAGTAAATTTTCTGAGTAACTACTGTTAACTGTGTAAACGCATTCAAAGTTGGGGAACGTGGAGGGAGGGGACCTGATGATGTGAATGTACGCTAATTTTGCCACACTCGTTGGTGACTAGAAGATTCAAATGGGAAAACAATTAAGGTAAGCAACACTGTTTACCAGGTATTCTAATAGCAATGCTAATTGACATAGCATCGGGTTTAATATACGTTGTGGTTATAGCATTTTTGAGCAAATGGTTTGCTGATTACAAGGTATATGGCATTATCATAAACACTTAAATGGAGAGTGAACAGACCAAAAGAGCCACCCACCCTGACTTCAAGAAATATAGCCGGATGTCCATTCCCTCAGGTGCAGGCTTCATTTGAAGTCGGAGAAAGATGGAAACACTTCATTCCCCCGTTTCTTCCATTCTGGAAGTCATCTAAGGAACAATGGTAAAACAAGCAAGCTGACTACTTTAGTCTCCTGTACGTACCTGTTGGATTATTCGTTGGTGATTAAACATACTGGCTAATGTTAATATACCTGGAAATTTTGTTACAAGTTGTGACTTTTAGTTGCTAAAAAAATGCGTGACTTTGATTTTAAGGATTTGGGGAAGCGGCAAAATAACAAAATCTGTTTGAAGTGAACTTTTAATTAAATTCTTGAAAAAAATAGTTCACTGACCCAGACATTTTATTTGAAAGATCAGAACTTGGCACTTGTTTTTCCAAACAAAAGTAGTAAAGAAAAATAATAGAGTAAATTCAACGCTGTGAAAATATGTTTTTTGCTTAAATATGTTTTTTCATATTTCAATTATTGCTTTTCTGATTTTTATTACAGCCTTGGCCCTTTGGTGAGTAAAGTGAAAGAGTACCAAGTGGAGACGATTGTAGATACCCTCTGTACTAATATGCTTTCTGATAAAGAGCAGCTACGTGATATTTCAAGCATTGGCCTTAAAACAGTCATTGGAGAACTTCCCCCAGCTTCCAGTGGTAAATGTTTTTTCTTAGTATTAGAGCATGAAATTTGTTCTCTCTTTTATTCAGTTTCTTTTATTATAAGGTAGCATCTTCCAATAAACCAAGTTTTCAGGTCTCACAGTTAACATTGTCATTAAAATTCTCCTGTTACACAGCTGTATTTCTTAGTTCTCTTTTACAAAGCTTATTATTGACTTGATATGTAGTCAGTTAAGAGAGACCGATCAGAAAGTGATTCTGGATGTTAACCTACTACTAATGGTGCTTGCACACAAGACGTAAGGGGGAGGGGACTTTCCATGAACCAAAATCATGGCAGGGAGAATCCCGTGTAGCTCTGCTCATGCATGCAGGGTTTTAAATACCATTAGCCCGTTTCTGCTGTGATTTCACTCATCGATTACAAGCCTGGATTTTGAGTCCAGTCATCGATGAGTGAAATCATGGCAGAAATGGGCTAATGGTATTTAAAACCATGTGCACATGAGCAGCGCTTCATGTCATTCTTCCTGCTGTGATTTCAGCTCATGGAAGTCCCCTCCCCGCCCCAAAATCATATGTGCAGGTGCTCTGCGTTAAGTTATTTTTTTAAAAAAAGAAAATTAAAAAATCCTATCTAATTTTTCATCTTTAATCCGAATACTTTTGCTAGGTCTGGTTAGGTTTTTTGAGCATACTGCTGCTGAATGAAATATGCTTGTTTGATAGAACAGTTTGACAGAAATAGTGAAACTACACAGATTAGTTACAAATTTCTCCCGGTTGTAGAATATTTTTAGGCTTTTTGAACAGCAGTAATAAAAGCATATTTGGCTATGTTTTCAGGTTAATAGTGGGTTTTTTAACCTGTGCTCAGCGATTCTCCTTCCTCCTACTTGTGACTGTTTATTTTCCAGTATTGGAAAACTTCAGTACTCTAATCAAACTGGCTTGCTGCTTAAATTAACATTTCTCTCCCATGAAGGGAGAGAAATGAAGAGGAATTTAAATTTCACACTTGAAGGTTCAGATATCATAGTAAGTGCAGTAGAAGATACCGAACAGAATAGAAGCATGCTAAAACTCAGCACAAATTTGAGAATTCTGCTTTTTGTGTGTGTTCAGTCTTTTTGGGCACTGAATTCAAATAGGGCAAGGTACAGGGATTTTTTTTGTGTGTGTTTTTTGTTTTGTTTTTTAAAAAAGCCCTATCCTAAACCTTGCAAAAAGGATGCTCACAACCTGCTGACTTGTGAGTTTAGGATTGGGCCTGAAGTTTAACAGTTGCCAAAGTCATAGTGCCATGTGTGGTATGCACTGTGCCCCAGCCATGCAAAGGCAGTGGGTTCCATTGTCTGTTCTCATTCTTGCCAAGTGAGCCTGCTTTGCCAACCTGCCACTGCCTCCAGTGGGTTTGACTCCATCTAAGCCAAGCTGCATTCAAGCCAGCAGCCAGTCTCTCTCAAGCTGGCTGCTTCTGCTCCCTGTGCTATGTGCAGAGGATGCAGAAATCCCTTGGGGAAAAGTGTTTTTTTCTAGAAGTCCCATACTGGGCATGTTTGCCTTCCTTGCTGTTTTATTCTGGTTTCCCCTTGCTCTCCAGTTGCTGTTGGCAGTAATAAGCACATAACCAGTCCTCAGTGGGCCAGACACTACAAAAACCATTTCCAGGAACATTGGTTATCCTTGTTTGTGTGTCACAAATAAGCGAATAGAACAAAGCCGCCATACTTTATTCACCGTTAAGTGAAGTAAGCATATGCCAAACAATTGTAAAAGTAATATCCACTTAATTTTTTATACACTTAGTGGAACTTCTTGTGAAAGTACTTATGGAGAAATAAAATTCATGAAAAGATGATGAAGTGTGGAGGTGGGTGGGGAAATTTAGATAGTCACTGTAAACTGTTCAGTGTTCTGTTTGTTGTAAAGTGCTCCAAGCACTATTTGGCAGGGGTGGGTGGGACGCTTTAGAAATAAAATTATTATTATTTATTAAATACTGCATCTTAACAACCACTGCACCTTAAACTTGGACTGTTTTTTAAAACAGGGAGTTGGTTGAATTGTGTGGGTGTTACTAAATAGTAACAAATCACCAGGACCAGATGGCATTCATCTCAGAGTTCTGAAGGAACTCAAATATGAAGTTGCCTAGACCTGTTGGAGCAGATTTGTTCTCTGTTGCTCCTGAGGGCATAACTAGAACCAGTGGGCTCAAATTACAAGAAAGCAGATTTCAGCTAAATGTTAGGAAGAACTTTTTAATGGTTAAAGCTGTTTGACAGTGGAACAGACTGCCTAGGACAGTGGGGGGCTCTCCTTTGCTGAAGGTTTTCAAACAGAGACTGGACGGCCATCTGTCAGGGATGCTGTAGTTGTGGATTTCCTGCATTGAGCCGAGCGTTAGACTAGATGACCTCTGTTCCTTCCAACTATAAGATTCTATGATTCTTCTATTGGTAACTTGTAACCCATTGCTAAAATCTTCCATTGTACAAGAGGTTTGGAGGGTAGCAAATGTAATGCCAGTATTTAAAAAGAGCTCCAGAGGTCATCCTATAAAGATGACTGGTGAGTCTGACGTTGGTGCTGGGCAAACTGTTGGAAACTATTGTTGAGAACAGAATTACTGAGCATATT
Source organism: Sphenodon punctatus (assembly GCA_003113815.1). NCBI lineage: Eukaryota > Metazoa > Chordata > Lepidosauria > Sphenodontia > Sphenodontidae > Sphenodon > Sphenodon punctatus. The sequence continues at coordinate 295,086 of QEPC01003920.1, read as the reverse complement.
GATGAACATGGCTTAATGGGGAAGAGTCAATATGAATTTAGGAAAGGGATGTCATGCCTCACTGGCCTATTGGAATTTTTTGAGGGTATAAATAAGCATGTGGATAAAGGTGAGCCTGTTGATATAGTGTATCTAGACTTTCAGAAGACGTTTGATAAGGCCCCTCATGAGAGACATTTGAGGAAATTAGAGTCATGGGATAAGAGGCAGTATCCTATTGTGGATCAGCAACTGGTTAAAAGATAGGAAGCAAAGGGTAGGGACTAAATGGTCAGGTTTCACAGTGGAGAGAAGTAATTAGTGGAGTGCCCCAGGGATCTGTATTGGGACTGGTGGTGTTTAATACATTTATTAATGATCTGGAGAAGGGAGTATGATCAAGTTTGTAGATGATGCAAAGTTATTCAGGGTAGTTAAAACCTGCATGGACTGTGAAGAATTGCAGGAGGATCTTGCGAGACTGGGTGACTGGGCATCCAAATGGAAGATGAAAGATGAAATTGAATGGGGTCAAGTGCAAAGTGATGCACATAGGGAAAAATAACCCAAACGATATGTATACAATGCTGGGTTTTTAATTCGGAGTTAGCACTCAGAAAAAAAATCTTGAAGTCATTGTGGACAATACATTGAAATTGTCAGCTCAGTGTGTGGTGACCATCAAAAAAGCAAACAACGTTAGGAATCATTTGGAATGGGATAGAGAATAAAACTGAAAATATTGTAATGCCTCTACATAGATCTATGGCACAGTCGCACCTGGAGTGTGCAGTTCTGGTCGCCCCATCTCAAAAAAGACATAGTAGAACTAGAAAAGGTACAGAGAAGGGTAACAAAAATGATCAGTGGTATGGAACAGCTCCCATTTGAAGAGAGGCTTGATAGGTTAAGGCTCTTAAGCTTGGAAAAGAGATGACTGAGAGGGGATACAATCGAATTTTATAAAATTAGGAGTAGTGTGGAACACGTAAATAGGGAACTGTTACCCTCTCTAATAGTACTACCAATGGGACACTCCATGAAATTAACTTGCAGCAGATTTAAAACAAATAAGAGACTTTTTTGTCCCCCACTCAGTGCACAGTTAACTTGTGGAAGTTACTGCCAGAGAAAGTGATCAAGGCCAGTAGTGTAGCTAGTTTTAAAAAGTGATTGGATAAGTTCTTGGAGGATAGGTCCATTCCTTCCAACTCTAAGATTCTGTGATTCTATTGGTAATGACTGTTAGCCAGGTAGGTTTTGGGGATGTAGCCTCTTACTGTTGGGGGCTGGAACAATAGGGAATGGGATTGTCCATTGTGACCTCTCAGGTACTTCTCCCAAGGGAAAGAGATTGGCCACTGTCAGAGACGGGATGCTGGGCTTGATGAACCATTGGTCTGATCAGTATGGCACTACTTATGTTCTTATGTTGCTGCTTTTTTAGTCCAAAAAAGTCAGTCTCTGCTCTCTAGTACCTCTTTAACAGAATTCCTTTATACCCGGACTTTTCTTCAGCCAGCATGGAATTGTGTATACATAATTAACAGTGGATAAGTTACTCAGGTGATCTGTTTAGTTCAGGTGACATTTGGAATCTTAAATCAGGGGTGGGGAACCTCCGGCCTGGGGGCCAAATGTGGCCCGTGGCAAGTTTTTATGTGGCTCCTTTCCACTTCCTGGATCTGGCCCTTAGATCCATTTCTTACCTCCAATCACTGAAAAACAGAGCTCAAGGGAAGGGAGCAGAGATGAGGTCATGCAAACAAGGGTAGAGGAAAGCTCCATGGCACAGATCCATGATTTGGGCCCTCCTTTTATTGAGTGCATCCCTTAAGTACCCCCACCCCAACTTCTGTGCGGCCCTCAGAGCTTGTGCAAGCTTTCAGAGTGGCCCCCAGGAGGGAAAAGATTACCCACACCTGTCTTAAATGAATACAATTATAATTTTCAGATCATTTAGGGAGTTTACCCCAAATCCAGATTTCAAATGTGTTACACTAAAAATTCTTTAACATTCTTAGCATTTATCACAATTTCTTCCTTTGCCTATCATATTGACAAGCAATCCAGCTCTCTGCTGACTGTTGCACCTTAAACCATCTTACCTTAATTGACCATCTTGTGACTACAAGAAAGCAACTGCTTGAGCATTGGGGGTATGTGTAAATATTTTTAGTGTCCTTTCTGAAAGCTGCAAACACAGTGATGGTGCAACAAGTGGATTTCAACTTGAGTTTAAAAAAAGGTTATTTTTTGATGAAAACTTCCAACCTCCACCTGCAGTAAAGACTATACAAATAGAAACCTCCACTAATTTATACCCATACATCACAGGTGAGTGAAAATTTGTCAGAAAATGGAATCTGAAAGCAAGGGTGACTTCTTTTCGTGGGCAGTTCTGGCTATCTCCCTGCTTTCCTAACATGCTTTTAGCTACTGCTTTTTTCTCCTTGTATGTCTGTGTGTCTTGATACAGGTTTGCAATAGCTCCCTTTTCTTCTGCTTAGCAGCAGCTCATACCATTTTGGCTGCATATTTCATGTCATGCATTAATAGAATTATCTGCTTAGTAATTATTTCCAGGTAGGGCAGCGCTTTCCAGCTCTATTGTGAAGCAGTTGATTCATTTTTGACAGTGAATCAAATTGACAAAACAGGCAGAGACCAAGGAACACAAGAGTTTTGTATTAAACTTGCTTATTTTTCTTATCATAATGCTAAGTTTTTGTTGTACTTTCAGGATCTGCACTAGCAGCTAATGTTTGTAAAAAGATCACAGGGCGTCTTACAAGTGCTATAGCCAAACAGGAAGATGTGTCTGTTCAGTTAGAGGCCTTGGACATCATGGCTGATATGCTGAGCAGGTAAATGTATTTGTTAGAAAAAGTTGTTGGATGTGATTAGTAATCTGTTTAATTGGCTTAACTCATTCTAAACTATCCTCTTTAGTAAAATGTAAATATAATTTTATTTCATAAATGTTGTGGGGAAAACCTTGTTTCAAATTAGGAAAATTAAAAACATGTGAAACCTTTAAGAACCCAAACATGCTTAATGTGTTAAATTTAACAATAAATTAAGTACAAGTTAAAGTTGAAGCTGAAGTTAAATTAGTAATAGATTTTGCATCATTTATTTGAATTGCTTAGCCTCTCATTAGTTAACTCGGCTTTCAATAGTGTATTTGGAGCAGTATATTCAAAGTATATTTGAAGCAGTTACTGTTTTGACTTTTTCAAGCTATTATGATTTTTATAAATTATGCAAATAAGGACAAAATCAGTTTTGAATACAGTTCTGATTGAATGTATTCTGTCTTCTAAGGCAAGGAGGACTGCTTGTTAACTTCCATCCTTCGATTCTGACATGTCTACTCCCTCAACTGACTAGTCCTAGACTTGCTGTGAGGAAGAGAACCATCATTGCTCTTGGTCACCTGGTTATGAGTTGTGGCGGCATAGTTTTTGTCGACCTCATTGAGCATCTATTGACAGAGCTATCTAAAAATGATTCCATGTCAACAACTAGGACCTACATACAGTGCATTGCTGCTATCAGTAGGCAAGCAGGTCATAGAATAGGTAAGAAAATTAATATATCCTTCTGTAAGGGTTTAAATGTGTTAACATGCAAATGACACCTTTTCTAATTTTCTTTTATCAGGTGAATACCTTGAGAAAATAATTCCTTTGGTAGTCAAATTTTGTAATGTAGATGATGATGAATTAAGAGAATACTGCATTCAAGCCTTTGAATCTTTCGTTAGGAGGTAAGTGGATTTATTTATTTTATTTACTTATTTATCCACTGTCCTTCCCGCAAAGGCTCAGGGCAGCGCTCAATCAATAAACAATAACAAAATTCAAGCAATAAAACCTCCCACCGTCCCCACAACCCTACTCAAAAATCCATTCAGCCATTATCCCTGCCCTCCAAATGGTTTTTCAACTAAAAAAGTTTTACACTGTTTCCAGAAGATGCTTAGGCTCGGACTCAAGCAAACCTCCTGGGGAAGGGGGTTCCACAAAATGGGCAGCAACCGAGAATGCCCTCCTACGCACCCCCGTCCTATGGACAAGGTCAACAGATAGAACCTGCAAGAGGGCACCCCTGGCTAATGGTAGTGGCTACAGTGGGACAGGATAGGACAGGCAGTCTTTCAGATATACGAGACCCAGACTGTTTAGGGCTTTAAAGGTCCAAACCAGCACCTTGAACTGTGCCTTGAAAGCTATAGGTAGCCAGTACAGACTTTGGAACACTGGCGTAATGTGCTTCCGGTGACGCATCCCCGAAAGGAGCCCAGCCGCCGCAGTCTGCACAAGCTGAAGTTTCCTAATAGTCATCAAGGGCAGCCCCACATAGAGCGCAGTGCAGTAATTTAGCCTCGAGGTGAAGAAAGCAAGAATGAGTGTGGCAAGATCAGAATCAGAAAGAAAAGGCTGCAGTCTCCTCACCAGATGGAGTTGGTGAAAAGTGCTCCTGGCCACTACTGCCACCAGATGATCCAGACTACTAACCATCATTTTTGTCCTCCTCTGAACCCGTTCTAATTTGTTGATGTCCTTTTTAAAGTGCAGTGTCCAGAACTGCACACAGTACTCCAGATGAGGTCTGACAAGCGCAGAATAGTGGAACTATTACTTTTTGTTACTTGGAAGCGATGTTTCTGTAAATGTAGCCTAAAACTGCATTAACCTTTTTTGTGGCTGCATCACACCACTGATTCATGCTTAGTTTGTGATCAACTATAATCCCCAGATCTTTTTCACATGTATTGTTGCCAAGTCAGGTATCCCCCATCCTATATTTTTACATTTGATTTTTCTTACTAAATCCAGAACTTTACATTTATCTCTGTTGAACTTCATTTTGTTAGTTTCAGCCCAGTTTTCCATCCTGTCGAGATAAATTTTGAATTTATTTCAGTCTTCTAAGGTGTTGACTATCCCTCCCAGTTTTGTGTCATCTGCAGATTTAATAAGCATTTCCTCTACTCCCTCATCCAAGTCATTAATAAAGATGTTGAACAGTACTGGGCCCAGGACAGAGCCCTGTGGCACCCTGCTCGACCTCTCCCTCCTGATTGATGAAGAACCATTGATGAGAACTTGAGAACTCTTTGAATATGTTTAACCAGCTGTAAGTCCCCCTAATAGTATTATCATCTAACCCACATTTTACCAGCTTGTCAATAAGGATATCAGCATATTGATGACACCTCATCCAGCAGCCTTAGATATACATTGAACAAGAGGGGAGACTGAATAGAATCCTAAGGGAAACCACAGTGGAGGTTCTGAGTGCATGACGACCATAATGTGCTTCCGGCCCATCACCACCTGCTGGGGCTTCCCGACAGGAAAAAGTGGAACCATTCAAGCTGTCACGTTCACACCCACCAGGTCCAACAGTTGTGTCAATAACACCTCGTGATCAGCTGTATCAAAGGCTGCTGAAAGATCTAACAAATTCAACAAATAGAATTCCCCTTGTCCATCTCAAGATGCAGATCATTGACCAAAGCTACAATCGCAGTCTCTGTGTCATACACAGGACAAAAACCTGACTGAAACGGGTCCAGAAGTCCGATAGCATCGAGATGAGCCTGGAAGGTTCAATAACCTTCCCGAAAAGGATGGGCAAAGCTCTAATTCACAACTGGTTGCCCTTATCACCCCAAGCACCTCCCTCGCATCAGTGGGTGATACCAATTGAAACCTGTCCAAATAAACAGGACAAGACTGAGCTTTCATAACCCCAGACTCTGACTCTGCAGTTGAAAGTTGAAACTGCAGCGCCTAAGTCATGGTGAACATGAGCAATTTTGTCTGCAAAGGATTCATAAAAATGTCACAGTGGGCATTAGATTACTTCATTTCCTGGTGGAGACAGGGTGGGTTAACCAGGCCCCTCACCACCTGGGACAGCCCCACTGGGTGAGACCTTGCTGATGCTATGATAGTGAAGAAAGCTTTCTTTACCACCATCACAGCCATTAAAAAACAATTATGCTGCAAACAGTCGGCTTCAGTGCAAGTCAAGCATGCGTTCTAACCGCTTACCCTCCTGCTTCAACAGCCTGAGGCCCTCATTATGCCAGGGTAACCCACGATGATGAAGCAGTGGGAGTGGACGCCTGGGTATCATTTTGTCGATGGCCAAGGTCAAGATATCCTTCCACAAGATGGGACAGGTCAACGACAGAGCAACTGTCAAAGTCAATGGGTAAATTCCCCCAGCGAATGGTTCTGCATGTGTGCTTGTTTTTTCCTTGTGAAATTCTTTGTCAATGTGAGTTAAGTCATTAGTGGTTCTTGAAAAATTGGGAATAGTTGTAGAAAAGCACAAGTAACATGGCTTTCTCCCTGATTATAAAGATGATGCCTCACAAACTTGGAGTAGAATTACATTCCTAAATCAAATTTTCATTATCCTAGTAACTTAACTGAACTAATTCTACATATATTTTAGTGGCAAAATTGAACATGATTTCAGTGCATATACTTTGGTGACAGCTGAACATGATTTCAGTGCAGTTAGAGTGAAAAACAAGATGACCGCTTTTAGACAAGTAGCACTAGTTGAAAGTCTTGGTTTCTTATTAGTGACGATGGAAGGTCTTTATTTCCGGAAAAGGTACAACAGGTGTTGCATGCCTCCCCCATTTTGGCCCTCTAGTTGGTGGTCTGCCTTTCTCTAAGGAAGTGAGAAGAACTGCTTGTTTCCTTGGCCTCTAGTTGGACTGATAGCAAGGGTAGTAATAGTGACAGTTACTCATGAGATCTCAGTAAGTCTGCACTTATACGACTACAAAATGGCTAGTGAGCTATGATTAATTTAACTCTGCTTAACTATGCTTCACTTTAAACTTGGTTTACATTTAGACTCACCCCTTCCTTCCCTCCCATCTCCCTTGAGGAAATCTCCTCCAACCCTTCCCCTTGACCCCATCCCCTCCCACCTCCATTGTTTCCACTGTTTCCCCTTCCCTCCTGCACATCATCCATCTCTCCCTCTCTACTGGCTCCTTCCCCTCCGCCTTCAAGCATGGCACTCTCTGCTATCCTCAAAAAGTCCACTCTTAACCCCATTGACCTTTCTAACTACTGTCCTATCTCACTCCTTCCTTTTGCTTCCAAGCTTCTTGAATGTGTTGTCTACTCCCACTGCCTCAACTTTGTCTCCGCCAATTCCTCCCTTGACCCCCTCCAATCTGGCTTTCGCCCCCTTCACTCTACTGAAACTGCTCTCGCTAAGATCACCAATGATCTTCTTGTGGCTAAATCTAATTGCCTCTACTCCATTCTTGACCTCTGCTGCCTTCGATACTGTTTACCACTCCCTTGGCTTCTGTGACTCCATCCTTGACTGGTTCTCCTCCTACCTCCCTGACCGTTCAATGTGTCTCTTGTCAACTCCACCTCCTCCTCCCTTCCACTCTTGGTTGGTGTTCCCCAAGGCTCTGTCCTTGGCCCTCTATCTATACCCTGTCCCTTCCGCCAAAACCCTTGTTCATGCCCTGGTCATCTCTTGCCTTGCTTACTGTAACCTCCTTCTCACTGGCCTCCCCTGCTCTCCCATTTCTCCCCTTATCTCCATCCAAAACTCTGCTGCCAGGGTCATCCACCTCGCGCATTGATTTGACCACGTACAGCCCCTCCTCTCCTCTCTTCACTGGCTTCCCCTTCCTGAAGTAATCCTGCACACTCCTAGTCTTCGCCTATAAAGCTCTTCACAACCTTGCCCCCCTCACCTGTCTCAGCTAATTGCCCTCCGTACTCCAGTCCATGAACTTCGCTCCTCCTCTGTCCCCTCTCTCGCCTTTCCACGCCTTCTCTGCTCCCCTAACGGCCTTCGTCTCTTCTCCCTAGCTGCCCCCCACGCCTGGAACTCCTTCCCTGTCCACAACTGCCTCGCCCCCTCCCTTCGTACCTTCAGATCCCTCCTCAAGACCCACCTCTTCCACTCTGCCCTCCCCAACTCCTCACTCCCTTCACTTAACTCCTGCTGATACTCTCCATCCAGTACAATCTCTTACCTGAGGTCTGTGTACTCGTATCCTCACCACACGGACCAAACAGCTATCATTCTTGATGTAACCAAGCCATGCGCATGCACTTGGGACCTTGTATCTTCGTGAATGTTACACTCCTTGTCTCTCCCTCTGTTCCCCTTCCTTTGTCATCGCTTGCTAGTAATAATAATATTCCCCTTCCTTGCTAATAATAATTCCCCACTTGCTAATAATAATAATAATAATCTCTTTATCCTTGACTGGGGTTTTGTAGTCCATCTTTTAGGCTGGTTGAATGTTTATTACTGGGAGGGGTAGTACTATAGAAAACCATGATATACGATGGGGGCTCTTGACAAAACGTTGGATACAGACAGTTGTGCTAGTGGACCCAGTAATGAAACATGTATTTTTTTTCCTGCTAGATATTTAATTCCTGAAAATAAATACTTCTAAACTTTATTAAATTTATTATGCAGGTGCCCTAAAGAAGTCTATCCTCATGTGTCTACCATTATCAACATTTGTCTTAAGTATCTTACTTATGATCCAAATTACAATTATGATGATGAAGATGAAGATGAGAATGCTATGGATGCTGATGGTGCTGATGATGATGATCAAGGTATATTTTTTCATTGGCTTTGAAAGAAATTTGAGAGCCAAAATTTAATAGGGAATTGAAATAATCAGTGTAAAATTCTTAGTTCGTATCTTTAATAAATATGTATTTTGCATTATGCTATTTAAAATAGCTGGGCTCATTTACAATGGAAATGTTTGTATTGCTATGATAGTTTGTGTTCATAGGGAAACTATAGTAAGGGATATATTTACATTTACATTGTATACAAAATATATTTACGTTATTTACAATATATTTACATTATATACAAATATATATACAACTATATTTACATTATATACAAATATTTGAAAGGCGTAAAATTGAAGAGAGAGATGCTTAAGAAGGTATAACAAGAAAGTTGGAAGAAACGAAGAGATTAAATTGAGGTTGTATGGGAGAATTTGCTTATGGAAAACAACACAAGTGCCATTGCTTGAGAAACTTAACATTAAACTGGACAGAGCATTGAAAATTGTATAGGCAACGGTGTTGCATTTGCAGAAGTGTAAAGTAGATGATTTACCAACATTTGGTTCTGGTATGACAAAAAATGAACTGCACGCTATCAAACCTATCCTGATGTTGCAGTCAAATTGTATGTGAAATTTGATCGTAAATCTGCCTGCCGAAGGAGTTAAATGCAAACAGGTTGGTTTCCAGAACATTAATTCCGCTGTAAATTATTGCCTTAGTGTTTTTATATAGTTCAGTAAATGTTCATATTTGAAATTAAAATTGTGGTAGCAGCCACAATCTGGGAAGTTGCAATTAATGAGGGAATGCATGGGGCTAAGGAGATTAGTCTCATTAATTATTTAAAAAGTCCTACATTTCTTAAGCTATATCTGTCTTTCGTATGTATTGACAGTTCAGTGAACCCGAAGTTGTTAGATACAAATACTGTTAACTTGTTCTCTATAGGCTGTATGTGAATTTTGTGTGTAATAGAAGTTTCTTGCATTTTCTCAAGGGAGTGATGATGAATATAGTGATGATGATGATATGAGCTGGAAAGTTAGACGTGCAGCTGCTAAATGCCTGGATGCTGTGGTTAGTACACGACATGAAATGCTTCCAGAGTTCTACAAGACAGTGTCTCCTGCTTTAATTGCCAGATTCAAAGAACGTGAAGAGAATGTAAAAGCAGATGTTTTCCATGCATATCTTTCTCTCTTAAAACAAACTCGACCTGTGCAAAGTTGGCTTTGTGATCCCGATGCAATGGAACAAGGAGAAACACCTTTGACAATGCTTCAAAGTCAGGTTAGTGGATAAGATTTTAATTTATTTTGAATCTGAAAAGTCATATTGACTGCATAAGAAGGTGGACAGGACTGTAAAGACCTACTTGTCAGTCCCTGTGGTGCCGGTGGGAATCAAGAGAGTCCCTACTGCCCACAGTTGAGATACAGATGAGTCCCCAGTTCCAGGAAAGTCCCATGCCCTCCTTTCTCACCGCCTGCACTACAGGACTCAGCTGCTGCTGGGGTTTTCTCCCTTAGAGCTACTGTACACACTCCACATCCAGAGTCTCTTCTGCTGAGCCGGGAGCATAGTCAGTTGCACCCTGTGTTAGAGAGATTACATTTCCCCCCCGCCCTCTTTCCTGGCAGCAACAAGCTCTTTCATTTCTCCCTGCAGTGTGGTGAGGCAGGAGTTTCTGGCCCCATTTTCATTCTGCCAGCAGCAGTGTAGTGGGCCAGCAATTTCTGGTCCCCTTTCCCTCCAGACCAATGTAAAAATTATGATAGGTTTGTATGTCTGGCTAGTGGATGATTCATATGCTTTTACAGCTCTGGTTATAGATCATGATTGTACTAAACTAGAAATGTACCCAGTAAACTTGGCAGGTACCTTTAGCTGAAGTGAAGTGAAAACTGTTACCTCCAGTCCGCCTACAGTTTGGGAATCTCTACTCTAATGGGAAGAGCTAGAAGTAGGAAGTAGGTTGTAACATCCACCAAGTGCTCTTTATTCCAATCAGGTCTTTCAAATTGTGAGAAGGAAGAAGGCCAACTTTCTTCTATCTGCTTATCCCTAATAAGTCTCTGGGTGTAGAGCTTGCTGTTTCTAGTGACCAAAATTTTAGAAAATATTTTGCTGCCTCTCTTAATTAAGGGTTAGGAACCGCTGCCATAGAATGTTCTTTACATATATATTAGACTGTAAAGTTTAGTCTTTCTTTCAAAACTGGTGCAACATATTGATAGTACAAATATTTTTGTACTGTATTAAACAATCAAGAATAGATTTTACTAAATCTCAGTGTGGCTGCTTAAATTTACTCCCCCCAAAAACATTATTATTTCTGTTGTTGTTAGTTATTTCTTTAGTACAAGCAGTGTACCTGGTGCTGTACAATCAGTAGTTACAGACAGGTCCCTACCCCCAGGGGCTTACAATCTAGGAGACCAGGGAGTGGTGAATATCTGGAGAGACAAGAGTACTTTCATTTGGTTGAGAAGTTGTAGGTAAAGTTGCCTGTTGAGAAGTTGTAGGTAACAGGGAACTAGATTGTGACTGGGGGTGGGGGAGAGGATGCAGTTTCACTCATGATCAGCTAGGGAAGGCCTGGCGGAAGAGGTAGGTTTTCAGGAGGGATGTGAAAGTTGGGAGGGAAAGAGCAGAGCAAACATGTCTAGGGAGGAAGTTCCATGAGGGGCAGCACGAGAGAAGGGATGAAGATGTTTAAGAGGAGCAAGGGGGTCACGAGCAGGCAAGAGTGGGGGCAGAGGAGGAATGAAGTTCCCAGGCAGGAGTGTTGCAGGATACAAGAGTGGAGAGAGAGATGGGGGAGCAAGACCATGAAGAGTCTTGAGGGTGAAGACCAGGAGCTTGTGCTGAATGCGTTCACGCAAAGTGCCAGTGTAGGGTGGAGAGAAGGGACTGAACGTGGTCAAAGCAACAGGCAAGGTGGATGACTTTAGCACCAGAGAGCTGAACGGAGATAATGGGGGCAATATCAGAGCAGGGGAAATCAGTAAGGAGGAAGTTGCAGTAGTTGAGGTGAGAGATGATGAGATGATGGAGGAGTCCAAGATGAATCCCAGGCTATGCGCTTGAGGGATCAGCTGGATGGCGACTCCCTCAATGGAAATTAAGATGAAAGTAGGAGGGAAGATAAGGAGTTCAGTCTTGGTCATATTAAGCTTGAGTTGGTGGCGAAACATCCAGGCAGAGATGTCCAAGACGGTCAGCGATATGAGACTGGATGGAGAGGGAGAGCTGAACTCCCACAGAGAGGGGAAGTGACATAGAAGGAGGTATCAGCAAGAGAAACATTGAAGGAGCGGTTTGAGAGCTACGAAGGGAAACAGTTGGGAACAATCCTTGAATCCAGGGGAACCAGGGCATGGAATTTCAGATCGAAATCTGGGAGCAAAAAAAAACTAAAATAAAACTCAGTTGCCAGACTTCATCCTGATATTAAACTGTTCTTGCCCCACTACATCCCTGAACCAGTTGCCAGCCTCAGTTTTCTGGGCATCAATGACTCCCAGGTGCCTGCAAATTTCATGTCCTTAAGGGAACGTAGCAAATCCAAGAGGAGGCCATGGTCGACAGTGTCAGAGGCTACAGAGAGGTTGAGAAGGACAAGAATGGAGTAGAAGCTCTTAGACTTAGCTAAGAGAAGGTCATTGGTGATTTTGGCGAGGGCAGTCTCAGTCGAGTGTAGAGGGTGGAAGCCTGATTGAAGAGGGTCAAGGGAGGAATTTGAATTGAGGAAAGCAAGACAGTGTGTGTAGACAGCATGCTCCAGGAGCTTGGAAGTGAAGGGTAGGAGTGAGATGGGGTGATAGCTGGAAGGGTTGGAGGGGTTAAGTGTGGCATTAAGGATAGTGGAGATGGTGGCGTGTTTGAAAGCCAATGGAAATGATCAGTAGAGAGGGAGAGATTGATGATGTGCAGCAGAGAAGGTGCAGCGGTGGGGGCAATAGCTGTTACGAGGCGAGAGGGGGATGGGGTCAATGGGGCAAGTGGAGGGGTTGAATGAAGAGAGGAGGCATGTGACCTCAAGAGAACCTGGAGAGAAGAGGCAGGAGGGGGACTAAGCAGGGAAGGAAATGGAGGAGGGAGAGAGAGCTGAGAAGCAGTCAAGGCGAAGTTTATCAGTCTTGTTGAAGGAGAGAAGAACCTGTTCAGAGAGATACGAAAGGGGAGGACAGGGAGGCTTCAGAAGGGGAAGCAAATGTTGAGAGAGAGCAGGGTTTGGAGGAGTGAGATATGATTAATGTGGAGTAATAGTGGTCTTTGACCAGGGAAAGAGCATCGCTAAATGCAGATTAATAGTTAACATAAGGGCCATACTGAGTCAGACCAATGGTCCATCTAGCCCAGCATCCTGTCTCCGACAGTGACCAGTCACGGTAGCTTGGGAGAAGCACCCAACAGGTCACAATGGGGTATCCGTTCCCTGTTGTTTCCCCCCAGCTCCCGTCATGTTCCCTAATCCTGTCTGGCTAATAGCTTCTAATGGACCTATTTTCCAGAAACTTGTCCAAACCTCCTTTAAACTCCGCTATAAGTGCTGGTCCTTACCACAGCCTCTGGCAGTAGATTCCACCCAATTATATGCTGAATGAAAATATACTTTCTTTTATTTGTTTTAAACTTGCCACCCATGAGTTTCATGGAGTGTCCCCTAGTTCTAGTACTAGCTGAGAGTGTAAATAACTATTCCTGGCTTATTAGTTCCACACCACTCATGATTTTATAGACCGCTATCATATCTCCTCTGTCTCTTCTCCAAACTGAAGAGCCCCACCCTACCAAGCCTTTCCTCATACAGGAGCCCTTCCATGCCCTTGATCATTTTGTTGCCCTAGAACCTTTTCTCGTTCAGCTATGTCTCTTTTGAGATGGGGTGACCAGAACTGCGCACACTATTTGAGGTGCGGTCGTACCATTGATTTGTATAGAGGCATTATGACATCCTCCGTTTTATACTCTATTCCCTTCCGAATAATTCCTAACATTGTTTGCTTTTTTGACTACTATCGCAGACTGCGCTGTGGATTTCATTGTATTGTTCACAACCACCCCCAGATCCCTTTTCCTGAGTGGTAACTCCTAGCTTAGTACCCAGCATTGTGTACGTACAGTTTGGATTATTTTCCCTACATGCATCACTTTGCACTTGTCCACATTAAATCTCATTTGCCATTTAGATGCCCAGGCACCCAGTGTCGTAAGATCCTGTTGCCAGTACCTCAGTCTGCTCATGTTTTAACTACCTTGAATAACTTGGTGTCATCCGCAGATTTGATCACCTCACTCTTAACACCCTTTTCCAAATCATTAATGAATACATTAAACAGCACCGGTCTCAATACAGATCCCTGAGGCACATCACTTTTTACATCTCTCCGTTGTGAAAACTGACCATTTAGTCCTACCCTTCGCTTTCTATCTTTTAACCAGTTTCTGATCCATAGTAAGACGCTACCTCCTGTTGCATGGCATTTTAATTTTCTCAAGAGTCTCTCATGAGAGACCTTATCAAATCCTTTCTGGAAATCCAGGTACACTATATCTACTGAGTCTCCCTTGTCAGCATGCTTATTTATACCCTCAAAGAATTCCAACAGGTTAGTGAGGCATGACTTACCTTTACTAAATCCGTGTTGACTCTTCCCCATTAAGCCATGTTTGTCAACATGCCCTGTAATTCTGTCTTTAATGATGGTTCCCAGCATTTTGCCCGCCACAGACGTCAAACTTACTGGTCTGTAGTTTCCACGATCACCTCTGGATCCCTTTTTAAACATCGGGGTTACACTTGCCAGCCTCCAGTCCTCGGGTACAGTGGCAGATTTTAGTGACAGGTTACAAATTACTAACAATAGGTCTGTGATTTTATATTTGAGTTCCTTCAGAACTCGGGGGTGAATGCCATCTGGTCCTGGTGACTTATTAGTATTCAGTTTGTCAATTTGTCCTAGAACATCCTCCGTCACATTGATTTGTAACAGCTCTTCCAATTCTTCGCCCACAAAGCAAGGATCCAGCATGGGTACCTTCCCCAAATCCTCCGCAGTGAAGACTGGCGCAAAGAACTCATTCAGCTTCTCTGCAGTGTCATTTATTTATTTATTTAAAACTTATATTCCACCCCTCCTGCCCAAAGGCAGCTCGGGGCGGTGAACAACGCAAAAAATTTAACAGTAAAACATTTTAAAATAAATCAACAAATTTTAAAACAAATCATTAAAACTCACCCTCCCTCGCAAACCCTACCCCCCCTCGCCAGAAGCCTGGCAGAACAGCCAGGTCTTACGCAAACGTCGAAATGACAGGAGGATGGGGGCCAACCGAGCCTCCTCCGGGAGCCACCGAAAAAGATATCACATCAGTGGCTACCCATCTCGCTGAGGGAACCTCCAAAAAGGCCCCCATGGATGATTTCAGGGGTCACACAGGCACATGGGGAGTGAGGTGATCCCGCAGATAGGCAGGGCCTAGGCCGTGAAGGGCTTTGAAGATCAAAACCAGCACCTTGAACCTAGCCCGGTGCTTTATAAGCAGCTTCTTGGCCAGCCCCACATATAGCATGTTGCAGTAATCCAGCCTTGAGGTGATGAAGGCATGGAGGACAGTGGCAATGTCAGAGTCGGAGAGATACGGCCAAAGCCGCCGGACAAGGTGTAACTGCTGAAACGCACTCCCCGCCACGGCCACAACTTGAGATTCCAGGCTGAGCCGTGAATCGAGGAGAACACCCAGACTCCGTACCTGCGAGACCATGGGAGGGCAAATCCCCTCCCCACAAGAGGAGATTCAACCACCCTCAGGCCCTCACGCACCAACATCACCTCCATCTTGTCAGGATTCAGCTGCAGATGGCTCAACCTCATCCAAGCCCCACAGCCGACAGGCACTGAGAAAATAAAGAGACTGCATGGCCTGGGTCGATGGAAAAAGAGAGGTAGAGCTGAGTGTCATCAGCATACTGATGACACTGCATGCCCTGAAACCCTCTCACGATCTCCCCTAACGGCTGCATATAGATGTTAAACAAGAGGGGGG
>QEPC01003920.1:234784-279333 GCA_003113815.1 Sphenodon punctatus | reverse complement strand
CCCCACAGCCGACAGGCACTGGGAAAATAAAGAGACTGCATGGCCTGGGTCGATGGAAAAAGAGAGGTAGAGCTGAGTGTCATCAGCATACTGATGACACTGCATGCCCTGAAACCCTCTCACGATCTCCCCTAACGGCTGCATATAGATGGTAAACAAGAGGGGGGGACAGAATGGCACCCTGCGGGACTCCACACGTGAGGTCCAAGGGGGAAGACGTACACTCCCCCAAGACCACCCCGTGAGTTCTCCTGTCCAGGAATGAACGAAACCAGTCCAAGACTGTCCCGCCAATCCCAGCACGGTCCTGCAGGCGAGTCACCAACACCTCATGATCGGCTGTGTTGAACGCAGCCGAAAGGTCTAGCAGGACCAGTAAGGGCTGACGACCCTGGTCCAGCGCCAGACCGAGATCGTCAACCAAGGCTACCAATGCAGTCCCCATACCATACCCAGGCCGAAACCCGGACTTAGAGGGGTCAAGGAAACCGGTGTGGTCCAGCTGTTCTTGGAGCTGCCGTGCCACAGCCCGTTCAATAACCTTCCCTAAAAAGGGAAGGTTAGAGACCAGTCGATAACTGACAGGAGCATCAGCGTCAAGAGATGGTTTCTTGAGCAGGCGTCTAACCGCAGCCTCCTTCAGGCAGTCAGGCACTCTGCCCTCCCCAAGGGTGGCACTAACCACCCTAGCCAGCAATGGCGGTAATGTCTCCTGGCTGGCTTTCACCAGCCAGGACGGGCAAGGATCTTGTTCACAAGTAGTGGCACGAATAGATCCCAACAAGAACTCCATATTGGCAGGTGATACCATCTGAAACCGATCCCACAAAACAGGACAGGATGGGCATCCTCTACAATAACTGTGGAACCGAAATCGTGGCGGATGCAAGCAATCTTATCTACAAAGTACTCAATAAACTGGTCACAGTGGTCACTGGATTGCTCCAGGTCCAGGCAGAGACAGGCAGGACTGAAAACCTTTCACCACCTGGAAAAGCTCCGCTCGACGTGACTTTGCAGATCCAATAAGGGCAGCAAAGAACTGCTTCTTTGCTGCCTGCACTGCTACAGCATAGGCCTTTAAACTGCTCTTATGCTGCGATCGATCATACTCATTGCGAATCCAGCGCCACTGTCGCTCCAACCAGCCACTCCAACCAGGCACTACAGGCCCTCAGTAAAGCAAGGAAACCTGCGGGAGACTTGGGAGGGCAGCAGACGCCTGGGAGCCACTCTGTCAATGGTCTCAGCCACAAGGTGTTCCAGAAGGCTACGAGATCATTGACCGAGCGGGTGTCAAGGTCCAGGGGAAACTCACCCAGAGCATTCCGGAACCGATCTGGTTCCATAAGTCTCTGGGGCGGACCGAACTAATAAGTCCTGCACCCTGTTGGGGACTGACATGCGCTAGGATGCACGCCTAAAGGAGGTAATGGTCAGACCATGACAAAGGCTCCATCCCCCTGACTTCTTCTAACTGACCCCCCCGTCTCAAGGCTGGTGCAGAAAACCAAATCCAGTGTATGTTCCTCCTCGTGTGGGGCCACAGATGATTTGGAACAGGCCCGTGGTTGTCATGGAGGCCATGAACTCATGCCTCGCTCCTCCAAGATTGGTGTCAGTGTGGATGTTAAAATCCCCCAGGATCACTAGTTTCGGGGTCCAGAGGATCACATCAGACACCAAATCAACAAGAGCACGTAGGGATGCCACCGGGCAATTGGGTGCGCGGTACACCAGCAGCACCCCTAATCTGTCCCTGGCCAGCACTCAACACCTGGTGGAGCCTGCACCGGATACCTCCTAAAAGACAGTGTATCCTTGATAACAATAGCTACACTGCCCCCCCCATACCTCCAGCCAAGTCTGATGCTGCACAGAGAACCCAGACGGAACAAGATCAGCCAGAATAGGGCCCGATTCATTGTCCAGGCAGGTTTCTGTAATACACGCAAGGTCGGCGTCCCACTCTGGAATTAACTCCCGGATGGTAGATGACTTATTAACCACCGACCTCGCGTTTAGCTGCACCAGGCCAAGGCATGGGGTCTCCTGGGTCTCGACCCACAACCTTCCCATGTGGGGAGTTGAGGGGGGAATGGGCACACTATACCGCTCCCTCCCTTTTGGACCATATCTCCCCCGACCCGATAGCTGTGGAAGTCCTCCCATCCTCACAGAACCCTGTTCGACACCCACCCTCTATGGGCTGCCCCGACAGGCCGGTGAGAGGGACTCCCCCTGCCCCCGGCACTCCCCCTCCCACAGGGAGTCCCCCTTCCCCATCATATGGGAGGTGCCCCCGTCTCACCAGGGGCTGTGACGGGGTTAAGGACAGGGGGACCCACAGACCTTGCAACACCCACACGCAGCACCCACACTTGGCGAGAACTCCCGGGAGAGGGAGGTGCACACGTAATTGCCGGTGTGAAAAAAAGACCCCTCAGGTTGTAGGTTGGCCTATGTGTCATTACAAGAATGAGGCCGTATCATCACAGGGGTATGGCACTCAGTAAGCAGCGTGTGCAGCCTTCCTCACACTCCACGAGGGGTTTACTCCCTGCTCGCACCGCTTTCTTCCCCACATGTTCAGTGACAGGGTTAGTGCACCACGTGGCCAGGAATTCGGTGTTAGGGACGGGGAGAGCACCCGGAGGGGGGACTGGGACCTGAGGGAGAAGTACCCATGCCTGGACTAGGGAAGGGAGAGAAAGGGATGGGGGGATCCACGAGACAGCAGGGAACAGTGTACACTCCTACTCTCTCAACCTATACCACAACCTCACCCCTTTCACTCACACAGACACTCACCTTCCACTCTCCGTTCGTGCCTCCAACCACGCTCTCTATTAGGTCTAGGAATTCGCTCAATACAACACTCCAAAGCCTCACAGCTTCACTGATCGCCGGCACCGGAAGTTCTGGGATTTCCCCTTAAATTCCCCCAGCTCTGCCCCCGCGTGCCTGCAAGCATGCAGAGCGACGCAACGCTGGCCCTGGTTCCACCCCCTGGCTGCGTGATGGTATCGGGGGTGCCGCTGTTGCTTGTGCCAGAGCCTCAGTGTGTGAGGAGGGGGCTACCTCCCTCATGTCTTCTGGCGGTACCGGTTTGCTCTTCTTCCTACTACCCAGGGGGGTGGTGGTTGGGCTGTGTTTGAGGGGAGTCCCAACCCAGGGGCCCTTCCTACTTCCTACCCTGTGGATGCACCAGCGCGTGCATCCCCTCTGTCCCCGAGCCCCAGCCCTGACAGCACCCCCCCCCCCCAAGGGCCTTCACCGCCTCAGTTGGAGGTGAAGGGGTCCTGGTCAGGATGGGTGACGGAGATGGAAGCAACGCACCAAATGGGGTTCATGGATCGCTGAAGCAGGCTTCCACGAGCGGTCGGCAACCCTGTAGCCCTTCTAATCAACTTAATATAATACCCCACGGGACACCTTGGAATACAAGAGTGCACGAACTTTATACTCGGGGTTTTCCTGAATGTCACATATGGTCCCTGGTGGACATGCGTCCGGAAATAAGGGAGGGCAGTGAGGCTTCAAGAGGGAGACATGGAACACAGGGTGGATGTGAAGGGAAGGGGGGAGCGCTAGTCGGTATACTACAGGATTCACCTGTTCCTGGATTGGAAACGGTCCCATGAAATTATTATCTGATTTTGCGGAGGGGCGAAGCGAGGGGTAGCGTCGTATATCCACCCATATGAGGTTCCCTACCTGATACTGTGGTACAGCTAAGCGTTTCTGATCCGCGTGTCGCTTATATTGCAATCTGGCGTGTTGCAACATAGTAAGGGCATGGGCATGACGCCTCTGGAGTTGCTGTATTAGAGCTCCTGCTGCTGGTACCTCTACTGCAGGCTCGTCAGGTAGTGTCAACCTGGGGTGGAAGCCATAAGAGACATAAAACGGAGAGGTTCCCAGAGCGGCATGTGGTGCATTATTGAACGCAAATTTGGCTAGGGGAAGGTATGTGACCCAATCGTCTTGGAGATAGTCTACATAGCAACGAAGATATTGCTCCAGAGTTTGATTTGCTCTCTCCACTTGTCCATTGGTTTGAGGTCAATAGGCGGTGGTCAGGTGTACTTTTACTCTCACTGACTTAAACAACGCCCGCCAGAAATGAGCAATGAACTGGGAGCCCCTATCGGAGGTAATAGTTATGGGAAGTCCATGAAGTTTTACCACATTCTGTAAGAAGTGTTGGGGTGTTCGTTGCGCCGTTGGCCGTCCCTTACAGGGGATGAAATGCCCCCATTTTCGTGAATTGATCAATCACGACAAGGATGGTGGTGTATCTGTGAGACACAGGAAGTTCCACAATGAAATCCACGTTAAGCCTTTGCCACGACCCTCGAGGTAAGGGTGTTAGTTGCAGGAGGCCCAACGGTCGTCTTCGAGGAACCTTGGTGCGGTTGCAAGTGTGGCATCCTTGCACATATCGCACTACATCTTGCTGCATAGTGGGCCACCAAAAGTGTCGTCGGAGTAGCTGCAACGTCTGGCGCTGTCCCGGATGGCCTGCCGGAGAGGCGTCCTGATGGGCCCACAGTACCTTTTGGCGGGCCGCGTGAGGTACTGTGATAGCCTTGTTGTGCAAAGATAATCCAGAAGGTTTTTTTTGGGTTATCTCCGCGAGGTCCGGGTCGTTGGCGGCCCAAGCCTTGAGTTGCTTGGAGGCTAGCGCAGCGGCCATGAAGGTTCAAGGATGCAGAAGGGTCTCGCTGCGAGTGGTCGAATCTGTAGGTTCATCATAACAATGAGATAAGGCATCAGCAAGAGTATTTAGCTTCCCGGGTCGATAAACGATACGGAAGTCAAAACGGGAAAACAGGAGCACCTACCGGGTATGTCGATGGTTTTGAATACGCGTGGTCTGCAAAATTTACGTTTTTATGATTTGTGATAACTTGGATAGGGTACCAGGCCCCTTCGAGGAAATGCCTCCACACTTCGAAGGCAACCTTAATTGCTAATAATTCTCGATCCAAAATTGTATCGTTTTTCTCAGCGGCAGTTAACTGTCGGGAGTAAAAGGCACATGGTCGCGGTGGGGTATTTTGGTCTTTGGACTGTAATAGCACCCCTCCTATGGCTACGCTAGAAGCGTCGGTTTCTAGAATAAAGGGAAGGGAAAAGTCTGGCTGTTGTAACACAGGTGCCTTGGTAAAGGCCTCTTTTAAACGATTGAAGGCCTCTTGCTGCGGCTGACCCCTTTTGTAACGTTGTCCTTTCTTGAGGAGCAAGGTGAGAAGTGTGGTTAAATCAGTGTAATGGGGAATATATTGTCTATAACAATTTACACTTCCTAAAAAGTGCTGTAACGGTTTTACCGCAGTGGGGGCTGGCCATGCAAGGATGACAGTTACCTTTCCTGGGTCCATTTTTACCCCGTGAGATGAAATGATGAACCCCAAAAAGGGGACTTCGTCTTGATGGAAGACGCACTTCTCTATTTTACAGTATAGTCGATGCTGTCTCAATCGTTGTAGAACAATACGTACATGGCACACAAGTTCTTCTTCACTATGGGAAAAAATAAGAATGTCATCCAAGTATGCCACTACAAACATCTAAGACGTCAGAGAAAATATTGTTGATTAAGTGCTGGAATGCTGCAGGTGCGTTAGCCAACCCGTAGGGCATAACAAGATACTCGAAATGTCGGTATCTCGTACGAAATGCGGTTTTCCATTCATCACCTTGCTTGACTCGTAGTAGGTTATACACACCCCTTAAGTCGAGCTTAGTGAAGAATCTGGCTCCTTGGAGTAGATTCAACAGTTCTGAAATAAGAGGTAGGGGGTAACGGTTTTTTATCGTGATGGCGTTAAGGCCCCTGTAATCAATACAGGGGCGTAAACCTCCATCTTTCTCGGGTACAAAAAAAGCAGAGCTCCCCCGGGGGAGGTAGAGGGCTGAATAAACCCTTTGACTAAGTTCTCATCGATATATTCTTTGAGGGTTTTCAATTCAGGCTCTAAAAGGGCATAAATTTGGCCATAAGGTGGTGGTGTGTCAGGCAACAGGGAGATTGCACAGTCATAGGACCGATGTGGGGGGAGATCCAATGCTTGTTGTTCTTGAAATACGTCTGCAAGGTCTTGATAGACAAAGGGTAGGGCGGAGGAGCTGGTGGCAAGAAGTTGGTGCTCCCTCTGTGGCAGCGTCTCCACCTTAGGCGGCCTAATGACCTTACAATGGGACCCACAAAAGGGGGAGGAAAAGGAAAGTATGACTCCAGACAATAGAAGGGTTATGGTGTCGTAACCAAGGGATCCCCAGCACGATGGGGAAGGCAGATGTTTTCACGATGTCTAACCGGAGGATCTCCTGGTGCTCTCCGATTACTCCAAAAAGGGCCTGTGTGCAATACGTAATGGCCCCCGAGGTGAGTGGGGACCTGTCGGTGGCAAACACCGCTTCGGGGTTAGGCTTCAGCTGGAGAGGTATGCCATACTGTTTGGCCGTCTGTGTGTCCAGAAAATTGCCTGAGGCCCCTGAGTCTGTGAGCGCTGGGAGAACCACAGAGCTGAAGGGGGTAATATAAAGAGTTAACGGGACTAAGAGGTGTTCGCCCTTGGTGAAGACAGTTGCCAAAGGTAGTGGCGGGCGGTTACTAGGGGGAGTGGCTGGGTTTACCCGGACACCCCTTGGCCGCCCCGGCCCCTGTTGTTTCCCTGACCCCTCCATCCTGGGGGTAGTTGTGGACATGCACTGGTAAAGTGTCCGGCGGTGCCACAATAACAACATAGCTTTTCCAACTTCCTCCGCTCCTTTTCTTGTGGCCCAATACGCCCACGAGAGGCCCCTATTTGCATGGGCTCAGGGTCCTCTGCCTTGGACACCTCCGTCTTACCAGTCCCTGGGAACACATAGCGAGAACTCCACGCCCGTCCGCCGCCTTGTCTCCGCTCCCGCCATCTTTCTGTCAGTCGCTCGTCTATTTGGCAGTTAAGGTTGACCAGCTCACCCCACTTAGCTGGCATCGCAGTGAGAGCTAGCTGGTCTTTGATGTCATCGTTTAAGCCTTTTCGAAACAAAACCTTCAAGACATCATCAGCCCACCCTAATTTTATGGCTAGTTGTTGAAATCGCATAACGTATTCTAGTAATGACCCCTTTCCCTGCCTCAAGGTCATAATGGCTGCTTCAGCATCCCTTTTTCGATGGGGGTAGTCAAATAGATATTGAAAGTCCCGCAAAACCCAGGAAAATCTTTTAATAGCGGGCTGTCCTTGAGGAGTAGGGGGTGGCCCAATCCAAGGTGAGCCTCTAAATGCCCAATTATAAATGTGACCTTGGCCGTGTCAGAGGCATATGTAAGGGACTGCAACTGAAAGGCCAATTTACATAAGGCTAGAAACCCTTGGAACTGCCTCCGGTCTCCCCCAAACCTCTGGATGTTGGGGTTCCCTTACTGGGGGGTTATTAATAGGCACCGGAGGAGGAGCAGGTGGCTCCATTGGTGCTGGCCCTTCAGCCACTTCGTGTTCTCCTATTCCCCCTACTGCGCTTTGTTCCTTCATATCCTTAAGCTCCATGGCAAGGGCCTGGGTGGCCCTGCCCATTTCCTCCACCTGTTGTGCCAGGTCCATGGTAGGTGCCGGCGATACTGTGACGGGGTTAAGGACAGGGGGACCCACAGACCTGGCAACACCCACACGCAGCACCCACACTTGGCGAGAACTCCCGGGAGAGGGAGGTGCACACGTAGTTGCCGGTGTGAAAAAAAGACCCCTCAGGTTGTAGGTTGGCCTATGTGTCATTACAAGAATGAGGCGGTATCATCACAGGTGTATGGCACTCAGTAAGCAGCGTGTGCAGCCTTCCTCACACTCCACGGGGGGTTTACTCCCTGCTCGCACCGCTTTCTTCCCCACGTGTTCAGTGACAGGGTTAGTGCACCACGTGGCTAGGGATTCGGTGTTAGGGACGGGGAGAGCACCCGGAGGGGGGACTGGGACCGGAGGGAGAAGTACCCACGCCCGGACTAGGGAAGGGAGAGGAAGGGATGGGGGGATCCACGAGACAGCAGAGAACAGTGTACACTTCTACTCTCTCTCTCTCTCTCTCTCTCAACCTATATCACAACCTCACCCCTTTCACTCACACAGACACTCAGCTTTCACTCTCCGTTCGTGCCTCCAACCACGCTCTCTATTAGATCTAGGAATTTGCTCAATACAGCACTCCAAATCGCTGCGGCCATCCTCACAGCTTCACTGATCGCCGGCACTGGAAGTCCTGGGATTTCCCCTTAAATTCCCCCAGCTCTTCCCCCGCGCGCCTGCAAGCGTGCAGAGCGACGCAACGCTGGCCCTGGCTCCTCCCCCTGGCTGCGTGATGGTATCGGGGGTGCCGCTGTCGCTTGTGCCGGAGCCTCAGTGTGTGGGGAGGGGGCTACCTCCTTCATGTCTTCTGGCGGTACCTGTTTGCTCTTTCCCCTACTACCCAGGGGGGTGGTGGTTGGGCTGTGTTTGAGGGGGGTCCCAACCCCGGGGCCCTTCCTACTTCCTACCCTGTGGATGCACCGTGCGTGCATTTCCTCTGTCCCCGACCCCCAACCCTGACGGGGCCCCACCCACCCTCCGCAAGGGCCATCTCCCTTTCTCTCACCAGGGGGATTGGCCCTATCCTCCCTAACCCATTCCTCATACCCTCCACCCTCAGGCCCCACCTGCCTCATCCCCCCCCAAAACCCCTTAAAACCATGAAATAAAAGCAACAACAGCAAGTCCGACGGTGGCAGCAGCAAGGATGAGCTGTAAATGTCTCTTCCAAAGCAGCAGTAGAAGAAAACGGGGGGGCGGGGGCCATGGTCCAGCTAACGGCCGACACACTTTGAGTGTCGCCCTTCGGGCGCCCTTATCTTCCCTGAGCGCCCCTTTTACTCCCTTGTCATCTAATGGCCCAACTGATTCCCAAGCAGGCTTCTTGCTTCTGATGTATTTGAAAAAGTTTTGTTGCCTGTTTTTGCCTCTTTAGCAAGTCTCCCTTCAAAATCCCTCTTGGCCTGCCTTATTAACATTTTACATTTATGTTGCCAGTGTTTGTGCTCTTTCGTATTATTTTCATTGGGACTAGTCTTCCATTTCTTAAAGGATGCCTTTTTGGCTCCAATAGATGCCTTCACCTCCCTATTTAGCCACAGTGGAAGACTTTTGGTCTTCCTGCTTCCTTTTTTAACTTGCGGGATGCATTTGATCTGGGCTTCCAGAAGGGTGCTTTTAAACAGCCTCCACGCCTCTTGCAAACTTGTAGCCCTTGCAACTGAGCTTTTTAGCTTCTTTTTAACTAGTTTCCTCATTTTGTCATAGTCTCCCTTTTTAAAGTTAAATGCTACTTCTGTACTTTTGTTTGGTTTTCTCCCTCCAGAAATTGTCAAATGTGATCATATTATGATTGCTATTGCCCTAGTGGTTCCACCACAGTTACTTCTTGCACCAGGTCCTGTGTGCCACTCAGGACTAGATCTAGAATAGCTCATCCTCCTCGTTGGTTCCAGAACCAGCTGTTCTAGGAAGCAGTCATTTACGGTATCCAGAAATTTGACGTCCATGTCCCACCCCGAGGAACCATTCACCCAATCAATATTAGGGTAATTGAAGTCACCCATTATTATGTTGCTGACTTTAGTAGCCTGTCTAACTCTTTTTATCTTTGCTTTATCAGTGTCTCCATCCTGGTCAGGAGGACGATAGTATAGCCCTACTGCAATACTTTCCCCCTTTATACCTGGAATTAGTACCAAATAATAGTACCAAATTAATTTGAAGTTTCTGCTTATATTGACTCTTTAACTTGAAATGCATTTATTTAATGAATCTGATGACAGAAGATGTTCTCGTGTGGCCCTAGAGCATTTTTATAAAGGAAACGTTAATTGTTGATCTAGTTAATAAGTATGTAATAATTACAGGTTCCCAACATTGTCAAAGCCTTGCACAAGCAGATGAAGGAAAAAAGTGTGAAGACTCGCCAGTGTTGTTTTAACATGCTAACTGAGTTGGTCAATGTATTACCTGGAGCCCTCACACAACACATTCCAGTACTTGTGCCAGGTATGAAAATTGGCCCAGTAAATCTACTGTATGATCAGACTTTAGAAACTCTTTGCTTTGAAATGTATAAACTAGTATAAAAGTGGCAATTGCTTAACTTGTTGGCTCTTGTGTAGTGGTATGCGCATTTTTCAAATGGCTTCTGTAATTTCCCATATATAATAGCTGCCATGTGCATCCAGCTTTCTGAAGCATTATACTAAGAAGTGACTGCTGAAGTGCTCTTAGCTACATCCCTTCTCCTGGCACTTGTGTGTGTTGAGAGAAGGCATATAAGGAGCTGCATAGATCAGCTATCTCAGTTTCTTATGACAGCATTTTTACTTGGACACAGAAATTTCTCCAGGCGATTTCCACTCAAGATTTTAGCTTTCAGCTGTTCTAGTAATATCCAAAGAGTTGATTATCAATTTTTGAGATTCCGGTTGGCTACCAAGACTTACCCGTGGTCGTTTTCTGTGCATCATAAGAGTCTCATAAAGGGGACTTTAGCAAATGTAAATTGGGTTACACCTAATCTTCTGTAACAGCCTTCCTCCTCAACCCCCCTCCCACCCAGGGCTGGGTTGGGTGCGTGGAGGTGCCAGGGGTTGCCTCCCCTCCCACCCTCTCTAGCCTCCAGATTGGCAGCTATTTACCTGGCCAGCAGTGGAGCCAGCTGTGGTAGCAGAGCCTGAGCCCAGCGCATGGAGCCTTTCCTCTGCAAGCATGGCCTGATGACGTGGCAGACCTGCGCTTCCAAAAGAAGACTCCAGGAACTGGGCTCTGGCTCTGCTGCTGCAGCTGACTCCACCTCCTGGTGAGTAAGTCCCTCCCCCTCCCCCCTTGGGAGTCCCTCACTCCTCGTCCCCCTGGGCTGGGGTAGGTGGGTGGTGCCTGGGGTTGCCCCCCCCTTCTCAGCCTGCAGCCCCTCCCTCCTTCTCCCTCTTCAACTTACGAAGCTGGGGAATCTCTTCCCAGTGTGGAATCTCCTCCCTTGCGAACTGGAAGGGAAATTCTGCATGGGAACAGAGGAGGAGATTTTGCGCCCAGAAGAGATTTCTGCGAGAAATCTGTGCATTGTGGTCCTGCGTTTGACTCTGGAGCCCTGCTTAAAATTACCATAGGAAAGAAGGATTTTTGCGATGATTCTCAGCTGCATGGTCCATTAGTACTTGACACTATTGGAACCAAAAAGAGCTAAGACTAAACTTAAGATTCCAATGGCCTTGGTACATAATCGGCATCCTTGATGCTGTACGGAGCCTTTGTATCACCTCAAAGGTACATGAAAACCTTTAAGAACTCAAGTCACTATCTCTTCGTTGCCAAAGGCGGCTACTATTCTGAACAGGTCAGTTTTGAGAGGATTCTATTTTTATTAGAAATATTTTTGTGCACCAAAATTGTTGATACTCTTAAGGAAGTGTAACACTGGACTGAGATGTACAATACCAGTTATCAGAAGTTATATTCCATAAAGACAAAGGGAAGAGAGAAATCTAAGACCCCTTTTGTTGTACAAGAGTAGTCTTTTACTAAGAGTTAAAACTAAGGGGATCAGTAGAGTTCGTCTTCAGGTTTTAAGGACTATATTCCCCTAAATTCCCCAAGACTCCTTTATCATCTAGCAGAAATTTGACCGGTTTGGTTAGTGATATTTCTCCAGGTCTAAGTCCTTCTGTGTCCCCCTTTCCTTCTTACATCAGAATTGTCTTTAGGATCAGATCTGAATGGGCATTTCCTGGGGAAAATAGTGAAAATCAGCACAATGTAGAGACTTTATCTTCCTAGTAAAGAACAGAGGAAGGATATTTTTTGAATCCTCAGAATTACCCCTGACATTGGATCCTGACTGTTCTAGGCACACAGCTCATTATTGGTAGGACTATGGCTTCACATTGGACTTATTAGCAGACAGCTGGGTATCCTTCCTGACACAGGAAGAGTGCTTATCTGGGTACTCCCAAGCTCTTGTTTTCTGAATGGAATCAAAGTTGAGAGATGTACTGAGATCTCTATTCTCCCCCTGCTTCCTGGGCAGTCCTCCTGAAGGGTAGTTCTCCTACATGACCAACAGGAGGCAGAGTAACAAACTTTTCTGTGCATGCGTGAGGAAAGCTGCTTCGTTCCTCAGTTTCATCTCTGCCTCAGGACTGGCAGGAGTGCTATTGCTTAGGAAAGAAAAATAAGAAAAGGGTTAGTTTTGGTGGGGCCTGATTGGGGGCGCCTCTGTTCTCTGCAGCAGCCCTGAAGAAGCGCGACTACACCTCGGGCTGCACCTTAGCAGCAGCTTTGGTGCAGGGGAGCTGACAGGACTGAGTTAGTTTCCAGCACCTGTTGGAGATTTTTTGATCAGCTTCCCCCTGGCTGCTCTTGGTAGGCGGTGCCCAGACTCTCCGGAGCCCGCTTTTTTGCTGAGGAGAAGCCTTATTCCTCGTTCTCCTTTCCCCCTCCGAGAGCAATGGCTGAAGGGGGTGTTCAAATTCCCAGAGCAGCGGGGGACAGCAACACACAGGAACCCCTGCAGCACCTGGAGGCAGCGGACATCAAACCGCAAGTATGGGGGGGGACGCATTGACATGCCTTAATGGGAAAGGTATTGGACTCTGTGAATCTTCTCTGCAAGAAGAAACAGGAAGAGAAAGAGGCCCCGCGCTGAGGTGATGAAGGCGCCAGCGCAGGCAAAGGCAAAGAAAGTGCGAGGAGCCAGCAGGCCACCAGGTAGCACCATTGCAAAGCTTTTGGATTCCTTTCTCTCCTCTTCTGAGGAAAATGATTCTGATACCCAGGCTAAAGCTCCTGGAAATCGCGCAAACCCCTGAGAGCTTCTTCCTACTCTTCAGAGTCCTCTGATCAGGATTCAAAGCTAGAGGAAGGGGAACTGGAGGAACAATCAGGTACCTCAAAAGATCAGGACAGAGAGTTCCCCATCCAATATAAAGAGGAGTTAATGGCTCAGGTGGTTAAAACCCTTAAGTTACAAGAAAGATCAAGAAAGAGAGATTCCTTGGATTCTGAGGAAGAACCCAGAGCTCATTGCCCCATCACATGTTAGAGACTCAGAGGTTTCTCTGGACAAGGCCTTCGAGAGAATGGTCTTGTCAGAGTGGAAATCTCCCACCAAAGCTTTTTAAATGAATAAAACGCAGGAGTCACTATACTCCTTTTCCAGAAAAAAAGAGGAGTTCTTTGAGTCCCAAGGTGGATGCAGCTGCTGCCTCATTAGCCAGACAGACACTTTCCCACAGAGGATGATTGCTATCCAAGAGATGCAAGAGAGAAGACAATCGATGCAGCCCTCAGAAAAAGGTTAGATGCATCAGCCTTGGCGCATAAACATCATTACTGCTTACATAGCCAGAGCCTTGATTGCATGGTTCACAGAGGTTCAAGACCCTGAAATCTCTGATAGGAGGTCAAAGTCCCTAACTTCTAGAATTTTGCTGGCCATAGCCCTCATGGCAGACGCATCCACCAATGCTCTCTCCTGGGCGGCCAGATCCATAGCCAGCAATGTGGTGGCAAGGCGACGCTTGTGGCTCAGATCCTGGTCTGGGGATAATATTGTTAAGAATCTTCTGGTGGCTGGGCCTTACAAAGGCCAGAAGCTGTTCGGGGTCTGTCTGGACAAAATCCTCGCAGAAGCCTCTGATAGGCCAAAAGCAAAAACCCTACAACAACTGGGAACCAAGAGGAGATTTTTTCAAGGGCAGGGCTTTAAGACAGGTGGAAGCTCCGCTGCCTTTAGACATTTTTTTCCTTCAGAAGCTAGGGATAACATGCCTCTTTTTCATTTTAGAGGACAGAAACAGCGAAGGTTTGAAAAGCAGAGGCCCAGGAATTTCCCCTTGGCCTAGTCCAAGCAGGACTCCTGACTGGACCGGGTCCTTGAAGGTAGGAGGCCGGCTTCAGGCCTTCTCAGATGTCTGGGACAAGTTAGTCTCGGACGCCTGGGTCAAGGAGGTGGTATTGCACGGCTATTCCCCTGAGTTCCGCAGGAATTCAAGAGATTTTTTCACCATCTCTCCTGCTTCCAAAATTCCACTCAAGCACCAGGTGATGCTGAGAGAGAGAGTCAGGCTAAAGGCCATAGCGGCAGTAGAGCCAGTGCTCCTACAGGACAGGGGCAAGGGCATTTATTCCATCATTTTCCTGGTCCCAAAGAAGTCGGGAGACTGGAGGGCGTCCAAACAAAAGACGATGGCACATGTTTCCAGGACAATAGCTTACTTGGAGGCTCATGGGTTCCTAGTAAACAGAGACAAGAGTGCCCCGAGTCCATCACGCACCTTGGAACACCTGAGGGTGGTAATAGATACCAATTTAGACTCCATCACAGTAGCTACCCCCAGACAGGAGAAAATCAGGAATCTGGTACTCAACCTGATACAAAGCGACAGGCTCAGGCTCAAAACCGTGGCGAGATTACTGGGCCTATTGATTTCATCCCATCACCAAGTTCAGTGGGGCCGTTACCTCAGACCCTTGCAGAGGCTGCTGCGGCCTATGCAAAGAGAGCTTACGCTGGGTTGGAACCCCTGGGTAACAGTCCCCTCAGAGTTAAAACACTCAATGTCTTGGTGATTAGACACAGGGAGATTAGAAACAGGAACCCCCTTGGGAGAACCACAAGAGACTGGTCCTCGCAACGGACGCAGGTCTGACTGGTTGGGGGGCTCACCTGAGTCACACCTCAGCTCAAGGAACGTGGAGCAGCCAGGACGCCCAGTGCAGCATAAACTTTCTTGAACTGAAGGCAATTCAACTAGCTTTACGGAGCCTGGGCCACAAAATTCACAACAGCCACCTGTTGGTTTATACAGACAACATAACATACAGGCATACATAAATCATCACGGGGGATGGAGATCTCTCGCTCTCCACAGGGAGGCGTCCAAGATAATGCAGTGGACCCAGGACCACTTACTGTCGCTGAGGGCGTTACACATAAAGGGAGCAGAGAATACAAGATTGGCTCAGCAGACGCACTATAGATCCTCACGAGTGGGCAATGAACAGGAGTGTTTTTCAAGACATAGTCCGCCGTTTCGGATCATCAGTGATGGACATGTTTGCCAGCCACGACAACAAGCAAGTGCCGAACTTTATGTCCAGGGCAGTAGGTCAGGGTGCGTCGGTCGGCTCCCTCAATCAGCCCTGGCCACGAGGCCTGATGTATGCTTTCCCTCCTTTTCCCCTCATCATTTGGACTCGGGCAAAAATACGGCAGGAACAGGCAAATATTATCCTGATAACCCCCTTCTGGCCGAGAAGGCAGTGGTTTCCAGACTTAGTGGAGCTGAGCATCCAACCTCCTTTTCAACTACCATGCACCCACGACCTCCTATCACAGGGTCCACTGGTGTTTGAAGGAGTGAGCCTGCTCCAGCTGACTGCCTGGAGATTGAATGCTTAGCCTTGCAACGCAGGGGATATTCGGAAGCAGTACAGAACACACTCTTAGAATCCAGGAGACCAACTACTAAACGGGCATATAAAAGCACCAGGAGAGTGTTTAGATCCTGGGCATTATTTAGGAAAATAGATCCCGGTACAGCAACCATGCCAGAAATTCTTGAGTTTTTGCAGGAAGTTTTCTTGTCTCTCTCTAACAAAAGAATAGCCACACACCGGCATATACGTCAGTTTCTAAAGGCGGCAAAGCAGTTGTCCCCTCCAGTGGTGCACAGGTGTCCATCTTGGAACCTTAATCTAGTGCTAGATGCTTTGACCAGGGCACCCTTTCAACCCCTCAAGCGAGTGTCACTTTATATGTTGTCACTAAAGGTGACCTCCTTGATTACAGTGACCTCCGCTCAACAGATGTCGGAGCTGGGGGTACTTTCAATAGAAGAAAACTTCTGTGTTTTTAATAAAGACTCGGTGACCCTTAGGCTAGATGAGGCTTTTATCCCAAAGGTGAATTCCTGGTTTCACCATACCCAGGAAATAAATTTACCATCCTTTTGCCCCAAGCCAGTCCACCCAAAAGAAAAGCAGTGGCACTGTCTAGATGTTTGCAGAGCCCTTAAGATATACTTGAAAAGAACCCAGAGTTTCAGAACTTCCTCAGCTCTGTTTGTAAATATTAGAGTAGGCTACAAGGGGTTTAAGGCTTCAAAGACCCTAATCTCGAAATGGGTGAAACAGTGCATAATAGAAACCTATAAGGCTAAAGGGAAGGTCTCTCCCCTACAAATTTGGCCACACTCAGTTAGGGGTGCTGCTACCTCGTATGCTTTCAAAGCAAAAGCATCCTATGAGGAGACTTGTAAGGCCGCTACTTGGTCTTCCATTCGCACTTTTGTAAGACACTATAAAATCAATACCTTCGCCTCCGCTGAAGCAGCGTTTGGTAGAAGGGTGCTGCAGGCGGTACTGGAATCTCCCAGTGCTGCTTGTTCCCACTCTGAATAGTTAGCTTGGGTACATCCCGTCAGGAGGACTGCCCGGGAAGCAGGGGGAGAAAGGAGAAGTGGTCAGCTACCTTGGTGAATTCTTTTCTTGCCTGCTGAACGGGCAGTCCTTCGACCCACCGACCAAGCAGCACATTGGTGTCGGGGGTATTAATTGGATCACAAGTTTGAGTATTCTTCTTTAGCATTTTTTGGCCAGGAGTATCCCCAACCTAGGGAGCTAGTTAGGGTGGTGATTATTTCTTTAATATCCTAGTTGGTGAGTTCCTTGCACAGTTTGTTGGCATCACGAAAGATCTACGACACGAGCAAAACAACAGATAAGGCAATGGGAGAGCCGGTCCTTCAAACTTTGAACTCAACTTAGGAACAAAGCAGGGTAGCTCTCCTCACGCATGCGTGGAAAAGTTTGTTACTCTTCCTCCTTTTGGTCATGTAGGAGAACTACCTGTCAGGAGGGCTGCCTGTTCAGCAGGCGAGAGAGGAATTCACCGAGGTAGGTGACCAATTCTCCTTTTCCAGCACTGCAAATTCCTACTTGTAGTCCCAACCCCTCAATTACAAAAGGAACATTTTTTTAGTGAGGATAACACACTTTGCATGCTGTGGATGAGATGGTGCTTTAGATGCTACTTTAGCAACTACTGATAGTGATGATGATATGTAGCCTGTGCTAGATAGTTAAAGGCAGAACCACTTACCATTCTAAACACCAAACTTTAAAAGCCCTTTTTTGAATAAATGGCTTGAGCTTTTTTTAAAAATAAATAAATATTAATTGTATTTTCTAATTTGGTGGAATTTTTATATATTGAAAATTTGAAGCAGATTCATCACAGTGATGAAAACTTAAAATGATTTAAAAATTAATTGATACTGGTCAATTTTTTTTAAAAAAAGGTCCCGACATTTTGTTTCAGTTCATATCTTTGTCGCCTTTGTGAGTTGAGCCCTAAACTTCACAGGCATGTAGCCTGAGATGTCAGTGAGGTGCTGTTGTGGGCTGATGGCGTGTTTGTTATTTTAAAATTTATTTTACCAATTTTTACCCCACCCCTCCTGCCAAAGCAGCTCAGGGTGGCTAACTAATACAAAAGATAAAAATAAATATAAATATAATAAATAGAAAAATTATATATTAAAAACATAAAACAATACCCTCCACCAAGGGGGATGTTAAAGAATAAACAAAAGAAACCTCCCCACCCAACCATCTCCCTCACCGGAAGCCTGCTGGAACAGCCAGGTCTTACGTTGTCGATTGAAGGAGGAGAGATCCGGGTTTTTTAAAGAATATGCAAGCGATTACAATGCACAAGAAGTCTCGTCTAAACCTGCTTGTGGGATTTTTACATGCCGCGGGATTTCACACCATGAGTGCCCCGAGCACGTCGAAAAGCAGCTGTAAGCACATAATAGTTGAGATCTCCAGGACAGGTACCTGGGATTCTGAACATGCTTTTAAAAAACATTATAGTAGACATTGATACTAGGTCTAATGTGCTCTTTGGGAGAGCAGAGCTGAGAACTCGATCACACCTTCCAGAAGGCAAAATACTTATGCTTTCTTGTGTTTGTGGAGGTCTTAAGTAAGGATTTTGTACATTCACACAACCAGTTGACTAATATGCACAGACATGAGATCACAGAATCAGAATGGTGCTTCCAGCAGACACTGCAGTCTTGAAAGTTCTGATGAGCTGGCCTATTGGACAACTCGTGTGAATGTATTGAAACCTTCTTGGAAAAATTTCAGTTATGGGTAAGTAACCTTATTTTTAGTGACAAAATAATTTTTACTTCTGTTACTTCTGAAAAGCCAACACTTTGGCAGTGAGATGAATCCTCTTTTGGCTCATAACAATTCATTGCTACTAATCTAATGATAACGCTAAATCCTTCCCATAATCCAACTTGTACTGGGCAGAATACTGCCGATATTAGCAGTGCAGTCCATGAAGAATTTAATGATGATGAGTGAGCACTTGGCCCAGAAAGTCTTTAGCTTGATTTTTCTGGTTAAATGCTTAATTTAATACTTAACATTTTATCTAATAGGAAACAAACGTCTCATGGAAATGAGATTTTAATATAAAATGGTCATATCAATTTTGCTTCATCAGTTTGTGTCTAATTGCACTCCATTATATATGTCAGCCTTTTGTTTGCAGTGAAGTCTTAATTTTATTAAATAGATGCATCTGTATCTAGATTTCAAGTATACAGCCCAACTGACTTGGCTAGTGAGGCACTTTGAAAATTTGAGCCATAGTTGTCATGAGCATTCGTGTTCAAGATTTTCTATCCTAGGGTACTTTCAGACATGACGCTAACCACCCTTTAACCACCCTTGGTGGTTATTTATGCATGTTGCAGGGCTGTATTGGTGCCCTATGCAGCCCTGCAACATGCATAAATAACCACCAAGGGTGGTTAAAGGGTGGTTAGCGTCATGTCTGAAAGTACCCCTAGTAAGCAGGGACAAGACCACTTGCTGGCTGCTCCTGTTGTGGAAGTTTAGAGAATGATTGATTGTTTTTGATATTCCTGTAAATAAATTGTTGGAAATATTTCAAAAAATTAAATGGAGACTATATTAGCATGTAGTCAGCACTCTGACAAAATTCTAATTTTGAGTAAACTAAATAAAAATGTCTTCTCTTACAGGCATCATTTTCTCACTGAACGACAAATCAAGTTCCTCTAATCTGAAGATAGATGCTCTGTCTTGTCTGTACGTGATCCTCTGTAACCACTCTCCCCAAGTCTTCCATCCTCATGTCCAAGCCTTGGTGCCTCCAGTTGTAGCTTGTGTTGGAGATCCATTTTACAAGATAACATCAGAGGCACTGCTGGTTACGCAGCAGCTTGTGAAGGTCATTCGCCCTCTAGATCAGTCTTCTTCATTTGATGCCATTCCTTACATCAAAGATCTGTTTACTTGCACAATCAAGAGACTGAAAGCTGCTGACATTGATCAGGAAGTAAAAGAGAGGGCTATCTCTTGTATGGGCCAAATCATTTGTAGCCTTGGTGACAATTTGGGCAGTGACCTACCTAGTACACTTCAAATCTTCCTAGAGAGACTGAAGAACGAAATCACACGGCTGACTACGGTGAAAGCTTTGACACTGATTGCTGGCTCTCCTTTAAAGATAGATCTGAGACCAGTCCTGGGGGAAGGGGTTCCCATTCTTGCTTCTTTCCTTAGAAAGAACCAACGAGCTTTGAAACTGGGAACCCTTTCTGCCCTAGATATTTTAATTAAAAACTACAGTGACAGCTTGACAGCTGCTATGATTGATGCTGTACTGGATGAGCTTCCACCTCTTATCAGTGAAAGTGATATGCATGTATCACAGATGGCCATCAGTTTTCTGACTACGCTTGCTAAAGTTTATCCATCCTCTCTCTCAAAAATCAGTGGATCTGTTCTGAATGAACTTATTGGGTTGGTGAGATCGCCACTGCTGCAGGGTGGAGCACTTAGTGCCATGCTAGAATTTTTCCAAGCTCTGGTTGTAACTGGAACAAGTGATTTAGGCTATATGGATTTATTGCGCATGTTAACAGGTCCAGTTTACTCGCAGAGCACAGCACTTACTCACAAGCAGTCTTATTATTCCATTGCCAAATGTGTAGCTGCCCTTACACGAGCATGTCCTAAAGAGGGACCAGCTGTAGTAGGCCAGTTTATCCAAGATGTCAAGAACTCAAGGTCTACAGATTCCATTCGTCTTTTAGCTTTGCTTTCTCTTGGGGAAGTTGGACATCACATTGACTTAAGTGGACAAATTGAGCTGAAGTCTGTAATATTAGAAGCATTCTCCTCTCCTAGTGAGGAAGTCAAATCTGCAGCATCTTATGCATTAGGCAGCATTAGTGTTGGCAATCTTCCTGAATATCTGCCGTTTGTCTTACAAGAAATAACAAGTCAACCTAAGAGGCAATACCTTCTTCTCCATTCCCTGAAAGAAATAATTAGCTCTGCATCAGTGGTAGGCCTCAAACCATACGTTGAGAACATCTGGTCATTACTACTGAAGCACTGTGAGTGTGCTGAAGAGGGTACTAGGAATGTTGTAG
Source organism: Sphenodon punctatus (assembly GCA_003113815.1). Taxonomy (NCBI): domain Eukaryota; kingdom Metazoa; phylum Chordata; class Lepidosauria; order Sphenodontia; family Sphenodontidae; genus Sphenodon; species Sphenodon punctatus. Next base: position 258,782 of record QEPC01003920.1, on the reverse strand, counting down.
CTGAATGCTTGGGCAAGCTTACGTTAATAGATCCAGAGACTCTACTCCCACGCCTCAAGGGGTATTTAGCATCAGGTAAGTAGCAGTTGTATACATTGGTTTATTGTTGACAGAAAGGCAGAAAGCTTGTACTTTTGGCAACTTCTTTTAATTTTTTAAAGAAATTTTATTAGCTTGCCGAAGTACTATATTGTATGAAAATATTTTCTGAAATGTTTTAGCTTCTGCAGAATCAGCAAATATTACCACTTTATGTACATATTAACATGACTTTGCTTATACCTGGAGACTTGTAAGAAGTACTTCAGTTTCATTGTGAGGTCAGAAATTGCTGGAATAGTCTGCATGAAGTTCAGTTGGGTAAATATTTTTCTTCTACAAATAGTGATAAATATTTCAGATTGTCATATTTTAGCAAAGTATTCTTGTCTTAGAAGTAGTACGTACTGTGAGAACTACTTCTAGAGGAAATTTTGATGTTGGTGGTTCACAACTGATGGTACCACCAATGAAGAGGGATCAATCACCGTTGTAAATTTAGGAATGACCAAGCAATAGACTGATCAGATAAAGCAAGCATTGTTTTCATTAATTTCAGCACCTCCTTAGATTTTTGTTAAACTTTTCTTTACCAAAAAAAAAATGTGGGGCTTTTCTAGAACTCCTTATTTTCACATATGTAAATGTGCTGAAATCTAGAAAAATGATGAATGAGGGTCAAGGAATGAATAAACTTGGTGTACATACCATGGAGGATAAAAGTGGTGTAAGAGTTTTTTATGGGTTTTATTTTGTATTTTATGAGAGCCGCCCTAAGTCTCGGGTGATATAGGGTGGGGTAAAAATCTAAATGAATAATACACTGATTCCATTCACAGAACTTACTATCCGGCTTTGCTTCCTTTTATAGAACATAAAGCTCTCTTATAGAGCTACAGCTATACTGGCTACATTCTGATGTTGATTTGCCAGCCATTATTTAATGACATTGAAGTAGAATATTCAAGTATCTTAAATAGGGATGCTTAACACACATCACAAATGTAAGAACACAGTTGATCAGCCAGTGCCTCAGTATTTTAAAAACAGTATTAAATGCTGCTGTTAGAATAGCTTGGAATATGAAGGAAGTACATGGCATAATAACTTAGTTATAAAACTTTTGGTAACAGGGTCATCATATGCTCGAAGTTCAGTGGTTACTGCTATGAAGTTTACTATTTCTGATCACCCACAACCCATAGATACATTGCTAAAGAACTGCATAGGTAAGAATCTTATACAACTTCTAAAATTAAAAATATCAAGCTTCTTTTCAAGTGATAAATTCAAATGATGTTTGCAAAAATGTATGATTGTAAGTAACTTGGGTTTTTTAGGTTTTTAAAGAATTTTTACTAAACATTAATCATCAGTGACAAACATCAATCTGAGGCAAAGTGAATGTGAAGAAATTGTAGACTGCTTATGTCCCAAGTGATGTAGACATAGTTGCAGTTTAGTTTATTAACCATTGCCTTGCAGCAGCGTGAGGAAAGGCTTTAGGCACAGACTTCCAAAATGTTTGATAGGCAGTTTGTTCTAGTAGCGCCTGTGTCTGTTGAAACGTACCTCAACGCATATCTCTCAAGTGTCCTGTATTTTCCAGCATGTCCCTGATTTCACTCCTCTTTTGTTATCTTTCCCACAGTCCTGGAAAACTGCGCTCCGGCCCTTGCTCTCCATCCTGCTTATCCCTAAATTTGCCCCATATTGGATTATCCTTCCTGTTCTTGACCTTCTGTCTTGCTCCTTGATCCTGTTAGACAGACTGACCTTTGGTTTTCCTCTGAACGACACTTGCATACCTCTCAAGAGTCCCAGATTTTCCAAGAGGTCCTGGATTTCACACACCTTTTGTTATCTGTCCTCCAGTCCCAGAAAATTGCTGTAAAGTCCGGATTAGAAAGGGAGGTGAGAAGGAGAGCAATTTGTAAGTCATTAGTGATACAGTGAGTTGAATTCCCCAGCCTTAAAGAACTGGACCAGCCAAATAGTTTGCCCCAGGATAGTTTATAGCAGCCTCTCCCATGGGATTCTCTATTGTTCTCTCCGACTCATTAATTACTCTTCTTTCAAGAAAAGAATAGAGTTTTCCAACACCTGGGAGAAAATAGTCTTTGGAATTTAAAAACTCCATTTGAGGCAATGTAGAGCTATGATACTTATGCATTTTCCCTGAAAAAATCAGTTAGCTAGGGGTTCAGACCTGGCATTTATAAGGGGCTAATGTTGTGATTAATTTTCTTTTTAAAAATAATAACAGAGGGGCTGGTCAGATTATTTTTTTTTAGATGAGACATTACTAATACTTGCCCATGAGAGAATCCTTGCAGCATCTCACCTGTTGAAGAATCTACACAGGAGAAATGGCTGGGGAAGGGGGATGAGGGGTGGTGACTATTGTCAGAAGGAGGACAGTGTAAACAGTAAAGCTCACTGGGCATGGGGGTGTGGAGGCTAGGGGGGTGTGGAGGCTAAACAGTTACGGGAAGTACTGTGATAAAGCTTGGGCATAAAGACTGGCAGGACAGCGGTTTAAGTCTGGCTTATGAGTAGGGTGGCCAGATATGCACATTTTTAGAGATACTTATGAGACACTTTTAGAGACATTTACGAGAGATTCAGGTTGCAGGGTAGCCTTGGGCAAGTCGCAACCTCTCAGCCAATGTGGCCCTGAAACCTGTATTTCTCATAAGTGTCCTCTAAAATTTGCATATCTGGCCACCCTGCTTATGAATGAGGTTGTATGGATGTGCAAGTCCTTTAACTTGTTATGATCGTTTCCTTTTCTTTTTTTTAAAGTGATTTTTTAGCCCAGCCTCATAGTCAAGTAATAGACTACTCTGAGTTTGCCTGTATATGCAGTACAAATTATGTCCTGCATTGTCCCACTGAAGGGAGAACCAACGGTAACTGGTTAAATTTCAGAAAATAGATTTAAGTTAAATATTAAGAAAAACTTCTTAATTCTAAAAGTAGTTGAGTGGTGGAGTGTTACCAAGAAATGTTGAGTCCTCATAATTAGAAGTTTAAAGGGAAGGGTTGGATAAACATCTATCAGATGATGTACGTATAATTAATCCTCTTGCTGTATCCGGGGAATGGACTAGCTAATCTCTTGAGATCCAATCCTTGAGTTCTACAATCCCACTTCCACAGAGCCAGTGTGATGTAGTGGATAAAGTGCTGGACTTGGACCTGGGAATCCTGTCCTAGTCATGAACTTAACAGGTGGCCTTGGGCAAGTCGCAACCTCTCAGCCTTCGTTCCCTATCTGTAATAAACTGGAATGTGTGTCTGCCTGTCCCTGTGTTCCCCTCGTCCTTGTTCATCTTAGATTGTAGCCCCACTGGGCAGGGACCTGTCTCGAATAATAATGTTAAAGTGCCACGTACACTCATAAATGCTTAATTATCATTATTATCATTATCATTGTTGTCACGGTTTGGAGGTCTGCACCCCCACTTTACTGGGTTTGAGTGACTCAGTTTCCCTCGCGTACAGCCCACTTGAACCAGTTTTTCTCCCTGGCCGGTTCAAGCCTGCAGCAGGGACAACCCCTTTGTCACTCAAAGGCCCGATCCTTCCCGTTTACAGACTCTTTAATCTCTGGGTTCGCAAGAGCTTGAGAACTCTTGTTTCTCACTTGTGTTCCAATGTTAGACAAACACTTATTCATAAATATAAGAAGTAAGTTTAATGATTACATAAGCAAGGAAGTTTTATATTATTTATTTATTTATTGGCATTTAGCTTCCGCTATAGCTATAAAATTCAAATAATAAAATTGAATACATAACAAGTAAACAGTAACACAGTATATATACACCAGTCATGTCACATTTCGCCTCATTTTGAATCATCTCACATTTGCGTACATACTGAAACATACCCTACTAGTTGATACAGAGTGGTTGCTAGAAATCAAAGGTAAATATAACGCATTCCTAACCTATACTGGGTGAGTTCCTAAATCAGCATCTTACCCTACAAAGGTCCATAAGTTGCTTTCGGTCCTTGGTGTAAGCGACTGGGTCTTCCGCCTTAGAGTTGCTGGAGAGCAAAGTCCTGTCTCTCAGTTCATGGTTCAGCTCAGCCCTCCTGGCTGCAGGATGGTGAGTTCCTGATAGTCACTGCCCCCTCTGGGGTACAACTCCTTATATCCCCAAGAGGAAACTCCTCGTATCTTCTCGAGGCTTCTAGAATTCCCTTTGTTCTTGTTGTTAGCTTTCTCTGTCTTTTGCACGTAGGCCATGGCTACCTGCATTAGCATATAAATGTCTCTGGGCACCCGTGTGGGCCAGGGTTCCCAAATACACATTCTTTGTATCTCTTTGCATTTCCTGAAACTTGGTCACATGTCACAGCTCTGATTTGGGTTTTACAGTTCTCAATTGTAACATTACATACATGTTGCATGTTTTGCTTTACATATGTACTAGGCTTGTAGTCTACATGTAGGCCAGTATCACATGTGTGTGGCCCTATGTTCCTCCGTGACAGCCCCCCGTAAGATTGCTTGTGAAGTGGGCACGACAGTCCCATAACATGCTTAGACTGGTGTGTGCTGCCGGTGTGTGTAGGGATATGCAACCCCTCTACCTCATTTCCATGTGTTTGAATCCTATTAAAGTTAGAGCTTTGGTTTTCCAAACCCTCTGTCTTCCAAACCTTTTGGTTTTCCAACTCACCTTTGTGGGGCTATCATGTTCACGTGTTTTCCACCATGTCGTAGTGGAGTGATCCTCAGGATTCTGTGTTTCTGGGTTCACTCTTTTGTAGGGGTATACCCTGAGGTGTCTGAATGAGACTGTGACGAATGGGTGGGAATGCCATGTTAACAACCTTTGTTCCCCAGTTACAAACTTTGACCATGTTTCCAGATTAACTGGCAGCCTGTTTTTTATTGACTGTATGTCTCTTCCCCTTGGCATACCTTCTGTGTCTGATTTACCTGGACTATCCAGACTGTAGATCAGAAGTATTATTAGGAGACACAAGAGGGAGTGTGTAGTAAGTGTGGTACCTTTTACACTACTGAGCACCCCCCTTCTGTTGTCTGTGTAACTCTGCATTTCAAAACGCTTTTCACCAGGAGCAATGGTGTAACTCGCAGTGGGTAGGCTGTTGTCCTTTGATTTGAATGCAAAGACATCTGCACACAGCATCACAGCCATGGGGGAAATGCAAATGACAATCACCCAGCCAAAAACTGCTTCTGTGGAGGGGCTCTTGTCAGCAGCCTCTCTTGTGTCCTGCCCCCAACTTCTGTTTGTACCTCCGGGATCCCCTGGGTCCGTATAACTGTCTTTCTCCTTTTGGGAGTGTGACTTTGTGACATGGGTGTGAGAACCTCCAAGTGTCCCCTCAGACCTCCCCACACACAACTCTGGAGGATTTAGTTTACCAAGTGCAGCAGCTTGACCCTAGACACTGCTAACCATTTCCTCCCCTCCAGTCTCTACTCCAGCAGCGTTTCCCTGGTCATCCTTAGGTAAGGCAGAAAAGCAATAGTTCACTCTTAAGCTTATGCTCCTGCCCCTTTAGGACTACAGGGTGGTGCATTTCTATCCCTGGGGAAGAGATACCCCTCGTTTCCCCCTCCATCCCGGGAAAGGTTTCCTGCACATTCCTGCCTCCTCCTAAGGTAGAATCCTCCACCTCCTGGCTTGCCTGTAACCCCTTGTGTTCAGTGCCGCTTCCCACCTTCTGTTAAGGTAGGACAACAAACCTCCAGGCCATCCTGTAACCCCCTGGTTTGAGTAGGGGTGTCTGCAGCCTCTAACTCTCCCCCCGCGGTGGTTACTTGGTTTGATTCTGCAGGATTTGGTCCCTCCTGTGTAAGGTGGGGTGTCAAGTCCTGGGCTTCAGAATCAGGTTGACCCATTGACTTCACTCCTTTCAGTTCCCCATGTGAGACATACAGTTCTCTCCCCGAGTTTTGTTCTCCCATGCCTTCTGGCTGGTTTGGGGACTCCTCTTTGGGGTTTTCCTGCCCCGAGTGGAGTTCACAGGTTGGGGTGCAGGATCTGTAAAGCCTTCCTGTAACCCTTCCCCTCCACTAGGGTTGCTCTCTGTCTCCCCATGTTCCAGGGGTAGAGGTGCAACTTGTTTAGGGCTCTCTGAGTCTTGTTGCCCCTCACCCTCCCTTCCCGGGTTCCTCTCCGGCTCCCCGTGTTCCTGGGATTGGGCTTTTACCAGCCTGCCGTCTAGCATCCATTTGTTTATAGCATTCCCCACCAGCATTTCATTTTGTGCCTTTCTGGGGAGTACCGCCACCTGGATGGGTCCCTTTGAGCCTTCCCATTCTAAATCTACAGTTGCTGTGGTCAAACTATTCTTGATTCCCGTTGCCACGGATACCACAACCTTTCTATGAGTGTTTATTTTATGTTTGGGATCAAGTCCTCCCGTACCATAACCATGTGTGCCCCATTGTCTAATCTCCCCACACAGTTTACCCCGTTAACCTTAGTAGGTTTTTGTAGCAATTGATCTTTTGTGGGTGAGTAAGGGATGAGATAGCACTCATCAACACCTCTAGGGGGTGGGGGTTGAAGTACAGACACAAAATTCGCACTGGCAGTCCCGATAATCTCATCAGACTCTCTTTTAGGGCTACGAAACTCCCTTCTTTGGGGGCAGTCTCGTACCACATGCCCTGTTTGCTTACCGTTATAACACTGTCTTGAATCATTAGTAGGGGATTGGGAGGTGTGTGTTCTTTGGAGTCTGGATGATCCCTGTCTCCTCCCACCCTGTCTCCCCCCACCCCCATTCTCATTTGGTTTGTTCTGGGTCAAGTTTCCTTGTTCAGATTGTGGATTGTACCCATTCTGCTTATGGTAAAACCCTTGTTTGCATTTCCCCCCATTATTTGGCTTTCTTTCTCCATAAGCTAAGATAGCATTTTCGGTGAAGGCATCAGCTCTTGTCCCTGCCTCTTTGAGATTTGTGATCTCCTATACCTTGTGCTGCCCGAATTTAAAAGCACACCTGATAAATAAGAACTGTTCAAGTAATAGAGTTAATGATTTGTTCCTTAGTGGCATTCCCACATGCATCTAACCATTTCACCCCATATTGTTTCAACATATTACAAACATCTGAATATGACATACCCTCTGCCTTCTTGAAGCTGCGTAATTTTTGGTGAAAATTTTCTGGAGTAATCCTGTAAGCCTCAAGAACTGCATTTTTGAAAGCATCAAAAGTCAGCACTGGAGTCTCCTCCATTTTTGTGTTGTAAACTTCTTTTGCCTTCGCTGGGAGTTTGGGTAACACTAATTTGAGCCACATCTCTTGCGGGATCTGTTCTTGAAGAAACACATGACGCACCATTGTGAAGTAGTCTTCTATGCGTTGATTTCCGTCGTATTGTGGGATCAATGGGGCGTAGTCCCGAATTCTGCCTCCTGCGTTGTTTCCCGTGGGTATTCTGGGCTGGATTCCTGCATCTACCTGCATTTTGAGGCATGTAAGTTGATGTTTTCTCTCTTCCTCTCTCTCCTGCGCTTGCCTTTCTCTCTGTTTTTCTTCCTGTTTTATTTTCTCCAGTTCGAGCTGCATTCGTCATTCTTTTTCCTTTTCGTCTGCTCTCATTTGCTCTAATTTGAGCTCCTTGTCCATTCTTATTCTGGCCATCTCGAGTTCAGGGTTTGAGCCTTGTCCCCCTGGTTGGCGGTCAGTTGGAAGGGGGTTTGGGGGCACATTTGGCAGCGCGTCTCCATCTGCTGGTTGGAGGAGGATTTGCTGCCCCCGCTCCATTCCCATCCGTTCCATTCGTGCTCATTTCAAATTCCAGTATCAGCTGTTTCAGTTGTTGTTTTGTTTTCCCTTCTGCTTTGAGACCTCTGTGTCGAGCTTCCCTGCTCAGCTCTGACTTTCTCAGGTGGTGAAGGTGCTTTGGGAGCCCTATTTTTCCACTGTCCCTGACCCGAAATTAAAACTAAAACAACAAACTCAGCACACTCTGTTCAAGGATCTGCTTATTCCACTCTCTCAGAGCTGAGTTCCCAATTCCTGGGGCTTTCAGACTCTGCAGGTATGGGATTTACTCCCCTCAGAGGACTCCAGTCACCTGGCAGTGCTCCTCTACTTCCTATACATTGGTCCACAAACTGAGCATGACCCTTCTCGTTGGGCGCCAACTGTCATGGGTTGGAGGTCCACACCCCCACTTTACTGGGTTTGAGTGTCTCAGTTTCCCTCGCGTACAGTCCACTTGAACCAGTTTTTCTCTCTGGCCAGTTCAAGCCTGCGGCAGGGACAACCCCTTTGTCACTCAAGGGCCCGATCCTTCCTGTTTACAGACTCTTTAATCTCTGGGTTCGCAAGAGCTTGAGAACTCTTGTTGCTCACTTGTTTTCCAATGTTAGACACAGACACTTCTTCATAAAGCTAAGAAGTAAGTTTAATGATTATATAAGCAAGGTAATTGATAGAGTGGTTGCTAGAAATCAAAGGTAAATATAACACATTCCTAACCTATACTGGTTGAGTTCCTAAATAAGCATCTTACCCTACAAAGGTCCATAAGTTGCTCTCAGTCCTTGGTGTAAGCGACTGGGCCTTCTGCCTTATAGTTGCTAGAGAGCAAAGTCCTGTCTCTCAGTTCATGGTTCAGCTCAGCCCTCCTGGCTGCAAGATGGTGAGTGAGTTCCTGATAGTCACTGCCCCCTCTGGGGTACAACTCCTTATATCACCAGGAGGAAACTCCTCATATCTTCTCGAGGCTTCTAGAATTCCCTTTGTTCGTGTTATCAGCTTTCTCTGTCTTTTGCACATAGGCCATGGCTGCCTGCATTAGCATTTAAATGTCTGTGGGCACCCGTCTGGGCCAGGATTCCCAAATAATACATTCTTTGTATCTCTTTGAATTTCCTGGAGCTTGGTCACGTGTCACAGCTCTGATTTGGGTTTTACAGTTCTCAATTGTAACATTACATACATGTTTCATGTTTTGCTTTACATATGTACTAGGCTTGTAGTCTACATGAGGGCCACACATGTGTCATACTGGCCTAATGTTCCTCCGTGACAATCATAACAATGCAATGAGGACAATAGAGTTCTTGTATGCATGTTCATAGATGTCTACCTCTTTATAAGCAAATATGAGTATCATAAATGATGGATTTAACCGTCTTAAGGAGTCTTGCATGTCCTTAGGCCTGTCTTTATTCAGACATTGTTCTAGTCAGTTGTCTTTTGTGGAAAGTAGAACTTAGGGTTTGTTTTTTATTTTGAAAAGGCCCATTCTAAAAAGGCGGGGGAAATGACTTGTATGGGAGGTAGTTTTCGTATTTTAGAAATAACAGCAAATTGAAATGTGCTGACAATTGCTTTCTTTTAAATCTTTGCAGGTGACTTTCTAAAAACTTTGGAAGATCAAGATCTTAATGTAAGAAGGGTAGCCCTAGTGACGTTCAATTCAGCAGCACACAATAAACCGTCATTAATAAGGGATCTTTTAGATACTGTGCTTCCACATCTTTACAATGAAACAAAAGTCAGAAAGGAATTAATAAGAGAGGTAAGCTAAACCATCTACATATTTAAAACTATAGTGGAGTGGATGGTAATGTCTTAGTTAAGACTGCTGAATGTTTCCCATTATCCAATAAGTCCACTTCCTGTTTTTAGTTGCTTATATATCTTTGTCAAACTTTACCCAAGCAGGAAGAAATTTTCCATACTGGGTGTTTGTCTCATGCTGAATCCTTCTTGTAAAGCTTTTGTTGAGGGTCTACTATTCTGGATACTAGGAATAATGCCGCCCCCCCCAATCATATTATTATATTTTATGGAGAGGGTTTAGCGCCTTCAACCTGTGAAAAATGAAATTGAATTTTGTCAGAGGTGTTGCCTAGAGTCATTGGGATTTTGGAAAATGCACCCAAACTTGATCTTACAAGTCATTTTCACATACTCAATAAGTTGTATAGATTTTAGCAGTTTGAAGACTCCAAACATTGGCTGCACTAAGCAGGCTTGTCTCCCATATAGCTATGTGCCAGCCACTCACTCCAAGGCTGGGAAAGAACAACCTTGGTTTTGGATCTTTCTAAGTTTTGATTGTTAGGCCTGGTAACTTGAATGCTTTTTACAAAAACACCATGTTAAACTGGACATTAATTTGTAATTGTGTGTGCAGGTGGAAATGGGACCATTTAAGCATACAGTTGATGATGGCTTGGATATCAGAAAGGCAGCTTTTGAGTGTATGTACACTCTTTTAGATAGCTGCCTGGATAGATTAGACATCTTTGAATTCCTAAACCATGTTGAAGATGGTTTGAAGGACCACTATGATATTAAGGTTAGCTCTCGTTTTTTTACATTTATATTTCATGTTCATTATGAGAGGATGTGGCTAAACAGTAATTAGGAAATATTTGAAGTCTATCTACATAATCTCTACTGTGTAAATGTGTAGACTAGAAAGTCAATATAAATATCACCTAAAATCATTTACTCATACTGTATTACATCCTGCTTAGCCCCAAACCCAGTACACTTTTCAGTTAGGATTGAAACTTAAGCTATGGTATGCAGGATGAAAAGCAAATTATTAACTGCCACTTAAGAGACTATTAGTATTTAACAAGGATTTCAGGGCAGCAGCTTCAAGATAACAGGAAATTGGAGTAGGGAAGACTGAGTTATTCCTTGCAAAATTCAGCAGGTTTAATTGACTCATGCTGGGGGGAAAAGAGCAGTTCAGTTTAACAGGAAATTAATTAACCAGGTTATATGGATGCCACTATAGTTGTGTTTTGTACTAGAAAGAAGGCCATAACTGAGCAGAACTTAATTATCTCTGAATTGATTTTCCCCACCTAGATGCTAACATTTTTAATGTTGGTGAGACTGTCTACCCTTTGTCCAAGTGCAGTACTGCAGAGATTGGATAGGCTTGTCGAACCATTACGTGCTACATGTACAACTAAGGTACTGTCATACATTGAAGTTTGTGTTCTTAAGTAATACAGTGAACTTTGTGCTTTTATATAGGACTGTTAATGACTGAACCTGAGAATTTAACATTGTGTATTGCTGTTCTGAGAAATTGTCCATATGAACTTAGTATCATCGTGATTATAGAATAAAGCCACAACAGGGTTTTCATTAGACTATTTGTAAAGGCCTTGGCTGCATTTGAAGGTAAGAGGCCAAAGGTACTTCCTCCATACATCCGTAGAGACAGTAATTATTATTAATCCATATTTTGGAATGGCTAAATGCTATTGAGAGCATTAATCTCTAATTTCAAGTCTTGTTGAAAGTTGATGTGTGTGTGACAATAAGAAGCTTTAAATGGCTTTTTAAAGTCTTGCTTTGGCCAAAATATCTTGAGCAGTAGTCTGATAAGCACTTTGGAAAGTCACATGGTGGTACTCATAATGTTACCGCCCTTACTATAAATTGAGTGCATTTGGCTGTTGCTTTGGCTTTGCATTTGAACTAATTCAGATATTAGCACTTAGTGCTTTGCTTGTGGTTTTCAGCCTCTACTTTGTAAGCTTTTTAAAATTAAGACTGCTAAACGTGCATGCATTATACCTATCCCAACTTTGGTGGTTACTTTTATTTTCCAGCTCTTAACTGGTACAGATTGTACCATTTTGAATGCTTTTCTACGTGGTGTGGTTTCATGGATGGAAGTGTGGCTGAAAGAAGAAAAAAAAAGAATGGGGCAGGGGAGCTTTGAATATAAACTTCCTAAACATAATGTTTTTTATAATACAGGTAAAGGCAAACTCGGTGAAACAGGAATTTGAAAAACAAGATGAACTGAAGCGATCTGCCATGAGGGCAGTAGCAGCATTGCTAACCATTCCAGAAGCAGAAAAGAGTCCATTAATGAGTGAATTTCAGTCACAGATAAGCTCTAACCCTGAGCTTGCAGCCATCTTTGAAAGTATCCAGAAAGATTCATCATCTACTAACTTGGAATCAATGGACACTAGTTAGATGTTTGTTCAAAATGGGGACCATTACTTTGAACCACACAATGCACTGAATTGACAGGATAAGATTAAAAAAGTATCTAATCTTCACAATGTTCCACTTTATTTACCTTTTATGAAGACAGTTTGGCTTTTTCCCATTGTTGCTTTTCTAGCATTTATTCCAGAAATATGTATTTCCATAACCCAAAAGTTGTACACCACTCATAATTTAGTGGATTTGGCCACGTTTGAAATGAAATAAAAGGTTAAAATGCATGGTGTATGGAAATAGGTTCCAGCATCCATTTGCCCTGTAATGTTTAGGATTAAAATGTTAAAATTTTGTGACCATGATTTTTCTTTTCATTTTGTTTCCTCTTTCTGTAAAAACAAAACACCATGTTTTTGTATAACTTTTATTCTTTTTCTCAGCTACATAAATTGATTTGGCTGGCAGATCAGAAATCCTTCTGTGTAAGATTTATTATATTGCAGAGGGTTTGGGCCCAGTTAAAAAAAACAACAAAAAACCCCCCAGACAATTAAATGTCATTTTTAAAGGTGTTGGGGATTAAACAATTGATATCCCTGTTGTGCACACTAATTTTGCATGAGCAAGTTTACAAATATATATTGTGTGTAAAATGGCATGTGCAGTTTATTCATAATACAAGTTAAAATCAGTACTGTTTCAATGCAATTTCCAGATATTTGTTTTTAAACAAAATATACTTGTGGGAGGGAAAGAGACCAACGTTCTTATCCCTAAACCAGTTTCCCAGTTTGGTTTCCAATCCTGGGGTAGCAACTGCATCATGGATCCTCTGAAGCTGGGATGCAGACAAGCAACTATAGCTATGTTCTGATGAACAGTGAATTGATTTAGTTGGGCCTTACTTTGGTTTTACTCTTGAAGTGCATACAAACAGAGCATTAAATTGACATTATTCAGGAATAGGAAGAGAAGTATGTTCTGTAAGTACATACTGGAAAGTATATATGTACAGTACTCTTGAAAAATCAGGAGTACGTACTTCCCTTTCATTTGTATTTCAGAGTAACTGTTCTTGTGAATGCTTGCCAGTGTAAGGTTGGAGACTAGCAATCATTACATCTCAGCTTAGAGGAGTTACTGACAAGGTCTGTTTTGGTATTGTTCATCTGAATGTTACTGAAGGGGGAGTAGTTAATTCAATTGAATTAAATCAAAGTAGTTACTTTAGTTTACCATTGTTAGTTGGAACATGGCCTAAGTTGCGGGAAATAGGTAGAGAACTGTAGATTTGAGAAGGCTGCTTCCTGCTGTGCATCTCCACCAGAGAATGGCATCTGGACAGGGCATTGCCATCCATTTCTCCTCCTGCAGCTCAAGATATTAAGTAGCAATTCACCAGAACAAGTTCCTGTCATTCCCTTCCTGTGTCCGTCACATAGTGACCAAGAGTGTTTCTAACCTTTTGGTAAGAGACATGAGTAGGAATCCCAAAACAAAACACATCTATAAAATGAAATGACTCAAGCAAACAGGCCAGTAAAAACCTGCATAAAGATTTTAAGAATTGTGCCAGGTCTTTGGAAAAGAGGCATCAATCTATTGCAAGAGAGTGTGTCCTCAGAAAAAGGGGTCAAACTACTCCCCTGAACAAAGGTTCGTAACTTCGTTTAATAGAAAGCTGCTTCTTTACTTTAAAGTTTTAATCTCACAACTTCAGGGTTTCTGCTTGTATAGTTTCCGCACCATTTAATGAATTATACAAGGGGTGCAGTGAGTACTTCAATTCGCACTCGTGGGTAATACCTGTATTTTCAGGTTCCCAATGAGTTACCCGGTAGCCCATATGCATGGGGGGAAATATCCATCCCAGAAGTGGATTTTCCAGGATGCTGATCACGACTTCTGCCCACACCCACATGCTCCTCAGGCTGATACACCCACCCAGCAGCTGCTCAGCTGAGCTGGGTTCTTCCTGCTCTGCTTTTCTGAGGGGGTGTGAGTGAGGAGGCCCCTCCTGGTGCACCAAGCCCCAGCTGTCAGCCAGAAAATCATTGGGCAGTGTCATACCACAATCGCCATAGCAGGAGCGAACTTGGGTTTTACACACAACTTGTGCGCACCCCTGCTATGGGGACTGGCAATGCTGTACACCCATTGATTTTCTGGCTGGAAGCCAGGGCGCAAGGGGATGTCTGCTCAGAAAAGTGGAGCCAGAAGAACCCAGCTCACTGGAGCAGCAGCCAGATGGGTGGATCGGCCTGTGGAATGTAAGGGCACAGGAAGCCCACTGGGTCATGTTCAGGGAGCAGGCACCCCAGATTTGACTGGTTTTGCAGGTTGCTCTGCTAATTGTATCCCTTTTTCATGTCCCTACCCCTCCATTGTCGCCTGTCTTGACAAACTTTTTGAAACATTTGAGGTAACAGGTTATCAGGATTTATTAGCCAAGGGGTGAATTGTTTGCTTACCTTTTATCTGGCAGGGGTTTGCTGCCTCATTTAAAAGGATCTATACTGAGAAGAATAATTAGCAACCGATGGTAACAGTTTCAGATAAATAACATGGTAGAAATTCCTTATCGCTTTAGACTTTGAGGGTCCAATGTTCCTAAACTGAAGATTGACTTCTGGAAGCATGTGACACCTTAAATTGTATCAATATTTAAACTAATCAGTAGACTAACGGTGATGAGTGGAATATGCATGTTGTTTTTCCCTACTGTTTATCTTCTTTAAGTGAAAGCTGAAGGGATTTATGGATATGAGCTTTACACTTCAGTAGAGAGTGCCCAACAGACATTCATACCTAAACTTATTGGTGATTCTTGACTAGCACATTTTCACAAATGTAATTCTCTAGCTGGAGAGATTATACTACATACTAACGAGACGTTTTTACAACATATGATGATGTGCACAAACTGAAATACTTCAAGCTCAGGGGCTAAGCAGGATGCTATCAGCATGCATGCCTGTCCAAGCTCATGTTTCTGTGCATAAGAACACATCTTGCAATAGGTACTGTGTCAGCCACTCCTCAGAATGCTGAAGCAACTGTTCCACGCTTTTCTCTCCTGTATAATATGA
The DNA here is from genome assembly GCA_003113815.1 of Sphenodon punctatus. NCBI lineage: Eukaryota > Metazoa > Chordata > Lepidosauria > Sphenodontia > Sphenodontidae > Sphenodon > Sphenodon punctatus. Next base: position 243,705 of record QEPC01003920.1, on the reverse strand, counting down.
GAACGTTTATTCATGCTTCTGATCATCCCAATGGCTATGAGGTATGGAAAAATGAGAAGGGTAGACTCGTGACCTCCTTCACTTTGTCATGGTCTCTGTGCTCTTAATAGCTCTGCTTGTGCATGAAAATGAAGTGCCGTTTTGTAGAACTTAATATTTTTTTCCCTGTAAATCAAATCAAATCTTTATGGGCATGACCAAAGTCATTGCCTATAGTACAGTTATACAAAAAAAGTTAATAACAAAATTCATTAATACAAAATACTAAAAAGATATCAATAAGAAAATAAAACAAACTGGTTTAGAACCCATTGTGCTCAAAAAACTATTACCAGTTTGTCAAAAGACATCTACCCTCCAAAAATAGACCTGAAGTTATTTAAACAATTATCAACTGGCAAGCAAATCGAACAATTAATCAACCAGAAAATAACAAGTTGTACAAATACTCAGTCCCACAGCTAAATTACCAGAATTATGAAGATAATTGGAGTGTCACGGGTCGCCCACAGGTAATCTATGCTCGAGGAACAAGCGGTGAAGGTTCATTGCCAGAGTTAGAAACCTGATTACATTCAATGACACCTTGGTCTTCTCATCAAGCAGAAAAGAATCTGAACTTCCTGGATAATTTTCCAAGAAAGAGGCAAGAAACTCAATCCTAATGTCATAAAGATGGCATCTTAACAGAAGATATGATATGGAAATGACCCTCCTAGCCCAACTGTGCCACTTTAGAGAATTCATTAACCCCTGACTTCCCTTCAAAGTACAATAACGTCTTACGGGGAAGGAAGAGGGAGGAGTGGCAATATGTCCCAGGAGGCCATGGCTGAAATACGAGACAAGACCTTGTAAAATTTAAAACCTCTAATTGTTCATGAAGACATAGTTGAATTTACCAACAAAAAACCACCTGTTTAAGAGAATAGTTGTCTCACCAATTTACAGACCAAAAACCTCCAATCAAACATAAAAGATCAACTCTACCAAAATCCAAACAACATGGAAATTGGAGAGTAAGGCTCTAGATGCAACTAGTACACCATGTACACTGTTGTGAGATTCACAACATGCATGCCAAACATAAAAACATGCATAAAACCATTAAAAACTCAACTTGTGATTATATTTTTTTATTTTTAAACAGCTTAGAAATTAGAAACCAAAAAACCTCCAACCTTACCAACCACAAAAGTGGACATAGCCACAGATGAATTTTATATCACCTCTCACTGCATAAAAAACCCTAACACCACACCACAAATCTGGTCAGTATCACAGTTGTCAAAAACTGGAAGAAAAAACCCACAGCCAAACAAACTGCTCTCTTTGTTTCTCATCAGATTCTCACCAAACTCTCTCAGAACTGAGCTCATACCCAAGAGATCCTCCACACAAAATAACACTGACACAGCAAACCATAATGAAAACCCAACCATATGAATGTTCATCCATTAAAGCGTAGGCTGCTGCTTGCCTTAACTATAGAGGTGCTACCGCATAGTGGAGGACTGGAGGGTCTCCCGCTTAATCCTGCTACTCACTGCTGCACGATTCAGTAGTGGAATCAACAAGTACTATACATTGAGTACATCTCATGGTCAAGTACAAATAGGACCTCAAGGCAATGATACTGTGCAACTAAATTTTGCTCGTATCTTGGCTTGCTCGTATTTTCAAATGTGCAAGCCAATGGGAGCAGGTCTGTGGCTGCTGTGTGCCTCTGCCATGGAGCAACCACGCAGGTGGGGTGCCTGGGGAGTGATTCAAACAGGCAGCAAGCAGCATAGTTACTGCGGCTGTGGAAGCGGCCTCCGAACATTTGACTGGCCCCACACAGAGCTCTTGAGATTTTCTGGCGTGGCTCCGTGCATCCATGAGTGAGTGGTCCTTGGCTCACGGGAGTGTACATCCAGCCGCTCCAGCTTCAGACAGGCAGTCAGATCTATGGCTCCTGAGTGGCCATGCATCTTATCTGAAAACACACACATCGCAGTAGGTCTGTTTCTTGGATACATTGAATCACATCTGCATTTTTCAGAGACCAGATTTATTTAGGTCTCTTCAGGGCTACCTGATACCAAAATACTGATGTAAGACAAAGGAAACCCTTTGATGCCATTGCACCTGAGTATTTTTTACTAACTGATAACAAAGAAAGTGGGCTTTCTGCATGACTGAAAAAATTCGACTCCCCAAAGTAGTATACCTGGTACACAGCTAGTGCTATATAAATATATAAATAATCTATTTTTCAGTAAGCTTGTGCAGGTGCAATTCAGTTAACTTGTACTCAAGCTACTTTTTAAAGATTATACAGTCAAGATTCAACAGCAACTTAAATGTTCTGCAGAAACAGGGTCACAAAACTGTCTCTTTTACACTGTCATTGCTAGAGCCATAAAGCAGATGGAACTGATGTCTCCTTTACAGTGTGGTTTAAAAGGGTCTTAACATAAATAAGAATAATGTTTTACATCGAAACATTTCAATTCTTAGGAGAAAAGAGAAAAAATGAGGATGCTTCCTTTTGAAATCAAAATTGTATTTTTTATTTTATTTCAGCATTTCCCACTTATTTTTACATTAGCCTTCCCTATAGGCAGGGAGCCGCGTTGACTGCGTTGCAATTTGCAGTGATTTTAGTAGAATCAGCCAATCCTCGCAGAATCAGCCAATCCTGACCATGACCTGAGGGTAAATAGGCCTCTGGAAGATGAATTGTGGGTGGGTGGGGTCTGAAGGCCCTATGTTTGCGTGAGGGAGGTGCTGAAATTCCAGAGGATTTGAGTTGTGTTTGATTAGCAAAGTTGTGATTCTATGTCAAACCTATTGCAAATTTGCTTCCCAGCATGCATAGTTATGCAAATCAAATTAATTATGCAAATATTAATGCTCACGGTGAATTTGCAGAATTTGGCTTCATTGGTTGCAGAATTTAAGATTTTTTGGTGCAGTCAACTCGGGTCCCTGCCTATAGGAAAGGTTATCACAGAATGTGATACATTGTGTACCCCAAAACCGTAAACTAAATAAACATACCCAAACCTTATGAACTTAATATCAAAAATACCATTGGTTGTACCAGATACTTTCATATATAAAAGTCAAACAGATATGCATTCTCATCTCTCTATGCCTTCCTTCTGCATCACCATACATGCGAGCCACATTGCTGCAAAGTCCTCTTTCTTATTCTGTATTGCTGCAGAGATTTTTTCCATGGAAAACAGGTACCACATATGGTTCATCCGTTCCAGGGAGGTAGGTCCACTTTCAGCTTTCCATTTCCCAGCAATCAAGCTTATAGCTGTTAGACACATTTTCTTACATGAATCTGCGTACCTCTGGATTCTTTTTGAGTCCGGGTAGAAGCCCGATAAACCAATATTGGGCAAAAAGGTTGAAATCAGAATTTTAGAGCTGAAAGAGACCTTCAAGTGGCAATTGACAGGGTCTAGCTAAGGAAAGCTCTTAAATGAAAGCCATTAGAACATGGCATTTTGGTCCAATCACAGATCCTGTTTGTGTTTTAGACTGGACTGTCTGAAAGTACTAATTGCACTCTAGCTTGGCAAAGCTAGGTTCAATTTGTAATAATCTATGCTGCCTGCATTTTCAAATAGGTAAAAACAAACAACTCAGATAAAACTAAATTGCTTAAACCAATTCAGTAAACACAATCAGATGTTTTAAAGCTGATCTATAAAAACCAGTCTCTGTTTTTGTGTAGATGGATGAGGGTCTCTTCAGGCCTTCTAAATGTTCATGAGCCTGCCATGCCTTAGGTTAAACAATACTTTTAAAAAGTACTTGTACCTTTCCTGTGCGTTTCATGCAGCATACTAAGGCTATAATGGCATGACTAATGGGCATTTTTCTTGCCAGTTAACTACCGTATTTAACCACTTTTATTGCCAAAACCTAATTTTATCAATGTGGAGGAAGTAGGGCTGCAATTTAACTATACCACTGGTGCTTATGACCTAGTATATTGAACTAGTACGCCATTAAGCATTTCATCTGCTTTGACAAAATAATGCCTTGAATTTGAGAGTGCTTTTTCTGGACTAAAGGTTTTATCACAGTACATGGAGGAACCTTTATCTAGCACTCTTCAACAGATATTTTACACTTAATATATTTTTTACACTTCAGTGGTTCTCTAAAGGGTTTATGAATTCTGATCTTGTTTTTTGGATAAGGAAACCAAAGTACAAAGATTGGTGGGTGCTATGACTTAGGCAAAACATAACACCTTGAGGCAGCACCAGTCTTCTCCTGACTTACGAGGCGAGCACCTCAGCAACTGGACAAATACCTTACTGAGTCGTGTTCTCCTCTCCGCTGGAGATTGCAAAAGTGAAAATATTGAAGATACTTCCTTCATATGGTAACCATAGATTCTAGAACTGGAAGTGATCTTAAAAGGTAATATGGTCCATTCCTTACACTTAAGCAAGATAAGTTGTACATAAACCATCCCTAAGTGATGTTTGCCCATCCTATTTTTAAAAGCTTCCAATTACAGGAACTCCACAACCTTTTATAAGAACTTGTTCCATTGCTTCATCATTGTTGTTATGAGTAGAAAATTCTCACTGATATCCTAACTCTTCAGCAGAAATAATTCCAATCTATTCAGCACTAGTCAGACCTCACCTGGAGTATTGTGTCCATTCTTGGGTGCTTCTTTCTAAGAGGGACATTGTTGCCCTCATCTGAACCTGCTCCACTTTGTCAAAGATGACAAAAGGTCTAGCTAGATAAGGAGAGCCATTCGGGCATGACATTTGAGTCCAATCAGTTCCTGTGGTGTGCGTCAGACAAGACTGTCTCTGGAAGTGCTAACTGAACTCTAGCTTGGCAAATCTAGGTTAAATTTGTAATCTATGCTGCCTGAGATTTCAAATAGGTAAAAACAAACTACACAGATACAAATAAATTGCTGCTAAAACCAATCCAACAAACACAATCATGGTTTAAAGCTGGTCTATAAAACAGTCTGTTTTTGTGTGGATGAGGGTCTCTTCACAGCTAAAAGTTCATGAGCCTGCCGTGTCTTACGTGTTAAGCAAGATTTATGAGGAAAGGTTGAAGGAGCTGAGTATGTTTAGCCAACCAAATAGATTAAGGGTCAACTTGATTTCAGTCTTCCAAAATCCAAAGGCAAGGAACTCTTCTGCATTGCTACAGACGACAGGACTAGGAAAAGTGGGCTCAAGTTATAGGAAGGTAGTTTCTTCATAGTCTATATTTTTATTCCTAAATTTTTGTCTCACTCTGACCCTGTCATATTATTATTTCTTATAAAATCTTATATCCCACTTCCTCCTGCCCACTGGCAGCTTGAAGCGGCGAACACTATCAATGATAAAACAGTATAAATATTACAATATAAAACGTAACATATATAAAACAAGACAACAATAAAACACTGGAACCCAAAAAACATCAATAACCCTCAACTCCCCCCAAAACTCCTACCCATGTCCCTCACCAAATGCCTGGCAAAATAGCCAGGTCTTACACCATCTGCAGAAGGAGCGGTGATCCAGAAAGCGGTGAACCTCCACCGGGAGAGAGTTCTACAGCCTTGGTGCGGTCACTGAGAATGCCTTCTCAGCCAGCGCCACCTGGGATACGTGGGGGACCTCTAAGAGGATGCCCCAGGCAGACCGCAGGGGCCTATCCAGGACAGAAGGGATGAGGCGCTCCTGCAGGTAGGTGGGGCCCAGACCATATAGGGTAATAACCATCACCTTCAATCGGGCTCAGGAGACTACAGGCAGCCAGTGCAGAAGACGGAGCACTGGTGTTATGTGCTCACGGCCCGTCCCCGTCAGGAAGTGGGCCGCTGCGTTCTGCACCAGCTGCAGTCTCGGGGTCGTCACCAAGGGTAGCCCCACGTAGAGCGTGTTGCAGTAATCCAATCTTGAGGTGATGGATGATGGCACCGAGATGTAAGGCCGAAGATGCTAGACCAGATGTAATTTACAAAATGCGCTCCCTGCCACGGCTGCCACCTGGGCATCCAGGTGGACTTATGAGTTAAGGAGTATGCCCAGACTCCAAACCTGAGGTACTAAGGAGAGATGCACCCCATCAATGATGTGGGCCTCCACTCCCTCATCCTTACCCACCAGCATCACCTCTGTCCTATTGGGTTTCAGGTTAAGATGGCTCACCATTATCCAATCCTCCACTTCAGCCAGGCACCAAGTAAACAGAGACTGTGGGGTCTGAGTCTGATGAAAATGAGAGGTAGAGTTGAGTGGCACCAGCATGTTGATGACACTGTCCTCCAAGTGCAACAAGTGCAGTCTCCATGCCATAACCTGGACGGAAGCCAGACTCTGTAGGACTCTACGTTTCCAGATCCTTTCTTATGTGATTTCACTTCACCTTAGCTGTTTCCCTTTTATCCTGTACCCATGTCTGCCTGCTACACATCCTTAACAGCCCTGTTTTTGTACCTTTGCTTTTAAAAATAATAATAAAAAATGTCTGGCACACTTCTCCCTATCAAATAACACCACCCCCACTAGTCACTTTGCCTTATCTAGCCCCACCTTTTCCTGCCTCTTTCTATACTGCCCTGTATTTACTCAGTTTATATATTTTTGCCTGACTATGCTCCATGCCTGAGGAAGGGCTTGTGTGGACTGAAAACTTACTTATTTCCACCAACAGTGTCCAGTAAAAGAGATAATTTGAACTACTTCGCTTCCCTCTGTCACTTGGGACCAACAGGGCAACCACACACTCTCTCTGAAAACTTAATAGCAATAAGAGTTGTGCAGCAATAGAACACGTTGCCTAGGGAGGTTGTAGGCTTTCCATTGCTAGAGGTTTTCATGAAGAGGTTGGACAGCCACATGTCAGGGATGTTATAGTTGTAGTTATCCTGCACCCAAGTACGGGATTAGACTAGATGACCCTCAAGGTACCTTCCAACTATGATTCTAAGCTCATTACCATTTGTCCTGCTTTCCATGGCTATTGAAAAACAATTGACTACCATCCTACTGATAACCACCTTTTGCATATTTAAAAACTCACGTTTCCTCTTAGTCTTCTCTTTACGCTAATCATGGCCAATTCCTTCAACTTTTCCTCACAGTTCTTGCATTTCCAACTCTTCATCATCATCACTGCTGACTTCTACACTCTGTCCAGTTTGTCAATGCCTTTCTTAAAGTGTGAAGCCCCCAACTAGATAAAATAATCCAGCTAAGGTTTGAGCAATATTGAATAGAGTGAAGCAATTATTCCCATGTCTTGTGTATAATCTTCTACCTAAAATGTAAAACGAATGGCCTGATCCCCAAATATCTGAAAGAACACCTCTCCCCTCAAGTTGCGTTGCAGTCCCTGAGATCATCTAGGCATGCTGTCTTGCAAGTACTATCTGCCCATCAAGTTCACACGGCAAGGCCCCGCAGAGAGGTGGTCTCAGTGGTTGTCCCACAGTTACGGAACTCCCTTCCCTTAGACTTTCATCTAAGCCGGAGCCTGCTCATCTTCTAGAGGTAATGTAAGTCCTTTTGTTTGACAGGTGTTTGGCAGGCAGGGGTAGGGTTTCGGGTGTTGTGGGCTAGGTGATTTTTGCTTGCTTTATTTGGTTTTATTTCTGTATTTTAATATATATGGGGTTAAGGAATCTTACTTGGTTTTATTCTGTGTTTGAATGTTTTTGTCTTGTAACCTGCCCTGCGCTTTAATAGGAGGGGTAAGATAAAAATGTAAATAAAAATAAATAAATAAAATAAAATGCAACCCAAAATGGTACATTTACGTTGCAATGTACTATAAGCACCAGAACTTTCTGGCCAGCAATGCTCCAGTTTTTATTTATGCATTTGACTTTTCTTTCCTACGTGTAACACTCTTTATATTTGTCTTTATTGAATCTTCTTAGTGTTTTCAGCTCAATTTCCCAAATTTTTCAAGATGACTTTGATTTCTAACCCTATCCTCCAAACTGTTTGCTGTCCATCTATACCAGTTTTGATAAGTATACCCTCTGCTACCTAATCCAATATTGAATAGCATTGGATCCAGGACTGGCCACAGTGGATCCCCACTTGTTAAACTGGGAGGAGTAACAGTGAACCATCTAGGTACTCTTTGGGTATGACTTTTCAACCAGTTGTGTACTCAGGAAATTAGTAGTTCTGTCTAATCCATGATTCCCTACCTTGTTTGTATGTCATGTGGAGTCAAATGCCATAATAAGTCTAGATAAACGACATCAGGGGTTTTTAGATGGACACAGGACTTCCTGTCCCCGAAGCTGCTCCAGGGGTGCATCCCCACATCTGCCTGCTTCCAGCCCTGCCTGGGTCCGCTTTAGACGGACCCAGTAGGTTCCCCCGGCCATGGTCCACCTGCATGACCCCATAGAGTTGCAGGTGGATCACGTGACACTCTAAGCTGGCACCTGCCACTCTACAGTGTTACCAAGAAAATGACCGGCCAGGAGTGGAGTTGCAGTGTGGGTCTGCCAAGCAGATGGACAGCAGCTCCACTCCTGTTTGGTGCCCTGGGTTTGGCCAGCCCACTCCGCTGGTGGTGCTCTGGGATACTCCAGAGCATCACCAGTGGAGCTTCCCTGGAGCTGGCTTCTCTGCTTCCACATCTGGTAGGTCACCTTCAGACAGTCCAGCCTGGGGGTGAAACAAGCTCGTACGGCCGCCCCTGGAGCTCCTGTCTGTCTGTTTTAAGCACCACTTTTTACATCTCACCATTGTGAAAACTGACCATTTAGTCCAATCCTTTGCTTTCTATTTTTTAACCAGTTTCTGATTCATAGTAAGACACTACCTCCTATCCCATGACTTTTTAATTTTCTCAAGAGTCTCTCATGAGGGACCTTATCAAATGCTTTCTGGAAATCCAGGTACACTATATCTACT
>QEPC01003920.1:211394-233999 GCA_003113815.1 Sphenodon punctatus | reverse complement strand
TAATCCTACTCAACGCCTGCTGTTCAGGAACAGTGACTAGCTCAGAAGGTGTTGGGAAGGGGGGAGGCAGATAGTTTCATTTCTTGCAAGCCTCTCCACCCCTGGTGCCTGGAAGTCTGCTCCTCTGTGACTAGTACTACCCTTCCCTGTCACATTTGACCTTCCAGTGAACCTTTTTTTGTCACCCGAACTCACCCGAACGCGATCTGAACTGACCGAACTGTTCGGTCATTTCGATGTTTGGAATTGAGTTTGGTTCGGCCAGTTCGTGTTTGGATCCGGGTTCAGATTCGGTTGTCTGAACAGGCAGAGTTTGGGCCGAACTCCGAACTTCCGAACTGCATTCGCCCATCCCTAGTGGGTGCATGGAGCCTAAGTTTTGAGCCAGCACAATATGTGAGACCGTACAATGTCTTTACTAGTTACATGGCATGTGAGTTAAGGTGCCTTAAATTGTAATTTCCATGATTTCTGCTGCTTAAATTTGTTAATGTTTGCCTTAAATCCCTCATTAAACCGAAGTTTTTTTGGTCTAAAAATAATATATGCGATCCGTTTGTGACCCCATCCACAGATAGTGTGACCCCACTTGAGAGCTTTTGTTCTAGAAGGATGTTTGTGACTTGCAAATCTTTATGTGGAATAATTGCTTCGTCTAATTGAGCAGACTTGATCAAGTCCTGTAATTTTGACAGTACAGCTCAAATTGAGTCAGCTGTCAATCATGAATGAGAATGAGGGACTCAACAGTGACAAATGAGGTGATGAAGCTTTTTTTACTACCTTCTGCAACTTGCAAGAAAAAAAGATAACGAACAGTTTAACAGAAAATGCTCCAAACTAAAATGACACTTGTGGATGCATAATTTTCAATAAGTACCTCGCTTGCACACTGTGATTAATAAATTAGAAGAGCTTAATCAAATGCTCTGACAGACTGAAGCCAAAAAAGGATATTCAAACTTTCTAATTTTTTTCTGTGATGTTTTAAAATGTTTTCTGTTATGCTTATAACTGAATTGATACGTATACTTGCTATAATGATATGGCAGTGCTTGGCTGATCATAAAAAAAAATCATAATAGAGCTGCCTTGGAAAACCTTAATTACATTTTTTAAAAGCAAATTTATTTATTTGTTTTTCAAATTTCTATGCCGCCCTTCCCATAAGCCACAGGGCGGCTCACAATCCACAAACAAAACTAAAAACATTAAAATACATACATTAAAAACACCCTCCCCTCAAAACTCCATCTTACCCCACAACCCCAAATCCAACCAAGCCCCATCTATCCCTGCCTGCCAAATGCTTTTCCAAATAAAAATGTTTTGCACCACCTCCAGAAGATAGCCAGGCTCGGACTCAAGCAAACCTCCTGAGGAAGGGAGTTCCACAACATGGGGCAGCAACCAAGAATGCTCCCCTGCGCACCTGGACCGCGTGGACAAGGATAACAGGCGGAACATGCAGGAGGGCGCCCCTGGCCAACCGTAGGGGCCGCAAAGGGACATGGTAGGAGAGGCGGTCTTTCAGATATATGGGAACCAGACCATTTAGGTCTTTAAAGGTGAAAACCAGCGCCTTGAATTGTGTCCAGACAGCTATAGGCAGCCAGTGCAGACTTTGGTGCACCAGTGTAATATGCTCCCGGCGATTCATCCCCGAGAGCAGCTGAACTGCCAAATTCTGCACCAGCTGCAGCTTCCGAACAGTCACCAAGGACAGCCCCACATAGAGCGCATTGTAATAATCTAGCCTGGAGGTGATGAAAGCATGGATGACGGTGGCCAGATCTGAATAAAAAAGAAAAGGTCACAGCATCCTCACCAGATGGAGTTGGTGAAAAGCGCTCCTGGCCACTGCCACAACCTGACAATCCAGGCACAGCGAGGGATCCAAAAGCACTCTGAAGCTGCAAACCTGAGTGATCAGAGGGGGCTGGACCCCATCAGTGACAGGTGTCCCAATCCCCTCCAAGTCACAAGACCGGTCGACCATCATCACTTCAGTCTTGTCAGGATTCAGCTTCAATCGGCTCACCCACATCCAGTCCGCAACAACAGCCAGATATTGGGCAAGCACTGAGCCTGCAGGACCTGGGTCAGATAAAAAAAGAGAGGTAGAGCTGAGTGTCATCAGGCATATTGTATTTATTGGCCATGGCGATAAGCTAGTGCCGGAAATAAACCATTTATGAATTTACGACAACTCACCCCAAACCTCAGAATGATATCGCCCAGCAGCCTCAGATACACATTGGACAAGAGGAGGGACAGAATAGAACTCTGTGGTACACCGCAGGAAAGATCTCGAGGAGACAATGAGCAATCGCCCATCACCACCCACTGGGACCTCCCTGACAGGAAAGAGAGGAACCACTCGAGCAGTCCCATGCACCCCTGCCAGGTCCAGCAGTTGTGCTAACAACACCTCATGATCAACTGTATCAAAGGCTGCAGAAAGATTTAATAAGATCAAGGTAGAATTCCCCTTGTCCATCTCCAGGTGCAGGTCATCGACCAAAGCCACAAGCACAGTCTCCATGCCATACTCAGGACAAAACCTGACTGAAACAGGTCCAGGAATTCGACAGCATCGAGATGCACCTGGAACTGTCGAGCAACCCACCCGTTCAATAACCTTTCCTAAAAAGGGAAGGATAGAGACAGGCTGATAGCTAGCTGGGGCATCAACATCCAAGATGGTTTCTTAAGTAGGGGCCAAACCACTGCAGTTTTAAGAGCATTGGACATCCTCCCTTCCCAAAGGGAGGCGTTGACAACCCCAGCCACCAACGGCTCCAGTGTCTCCTGGCTGGCTTTTACCAGCCAAGACAAGACGGGCAAGGATCCAGTTCACAACTGGTTGCTCTCATCACCCCAAGAAGCTCTCTAGCATTGGTGGGCGATACCAATTGAAACTGATCCAAATAAACATGACAAGATTGAGCTTCCATAACCCCAAACTCTGAATCTGCAGATGAAGTGGCACTGCCCAAGTCGTGGTGAATACAAGCGATTTTTGTCTGCAAAGTAATTAATTAAAATGTCACAGTGGTCTATGGATATTAAGGATATATAGATATATAAATATATCCTCATAAAAGTAGAGTGCAAAAAATTAAGGCTGTAATAGAAGGAAGAGCTAAAAAGCAGCAGCAATAAGATGGCAACTCTTTCAGGGCAGAGCTTTGTGGCCATGGCCACATGGTCCAAGAATGGTTGGTGCCTTTTAGTGTGATGTCCTTTTAAAAGGCAAATTATGGGATCTCATGCATATTGTGAACACAACACACTCTGCACTAAGTCAATTACTGGAAGTCCAGGGTTGGGATTGTTCTCAGTAGAACAGACTGGGTGAATTTCCTCCCAAGTAATTTACGTTCCTTTTGAATTGTACGATATTACATCATGTGGTGGATTAAGCATGGGGATGGGAGCCAGAAATATTTCTGGAAGTATAGTCCTGCCTTTCTCTGACTTACTGAGTGACCTTGGGCACGTCCTTTAGATTCTGTGTTTCAATTTCTCCTTTTAAGACAGGAATGATATTTAGCTACCTCCATAAGCATATTGTGATTTAGCTTGCTTGTTTATTGTGCCTTACCTTTCCAAAGCACTATACAAATCGATGGAATAGGTAGTATTCATAAAGGTCCAATTTAAGAATTAAGGTTAATGGGACTCCTTGTGTGTCCCACTGTTAATAAAATATTGCAGTTAATATAAAAAATGTAGATGTATGGACATTTTTTAGATTGTAAACTGATGACAGTTAAAAAAAAATATGAATAGTGTCACTGCAAAAAACCAATGTCTTAACTGTAGTTTCTAGCTTTTGGCAATATACAGAATTAATTTCTGGTAGGACTAACATTACATGCAGAAAGAAAGGCCTGGAGATAAAAAGAAAATGTCTGAGGACTGCATACATAATTTTTTGTGACACATTTGTAGTCCGTTAATGTACTCCATTGAGCTGAGCCTTTATTTTTCTGAGAAGGCAGTGAATATAACTGCAGCTCAAATGCTAGATTTAATGAACAACAGAAGATATTTAAAGTATCTGATAAAGTTTTATTTCTAGTGATGGCTGATCAAGTAGCCAAAAGGAATTAATGCGAAGTCTACTTTTGTTATAATGATGGCTCTTTATCATAGTTTTCTCTGACTGTCTTAGCCTTGTGATTGTGTATTAGTAAATACAAACAATGCTGATGGTTATTGTCTTGAAAGGGAAATGTTTGTATTTGTGTTTTGTTCTAGACCTATCTTGCTCATTTGCTGTGATCACAAATAAAAGCTCCTAGATGCAGATGTTGTAAAATGAGACCACTGTGTTTAGAGAATGTGCTGGCTAATGAATTAACAATTAATAAATGTGGCATTTGAAGCATTAAAAAGGAGTTCCTGTAGGATATCTTTCATTTGATGTGTCAAGCTGAGGGTATTTTCAGGACTGTGATTTTTGAAGCAAGTTAGAGTATGCTGGTACAAAACTGAGCATGGTAGCACTAATTCATCTAGACCGAATGAGACTAAGGATGTTAACAAACGAGACAGTAGCCCACACCAGGTGGGTGTCCACCTGGTTGTTGATTAGGTGTTTGCTCCCACTGGCCACGTGGGCACCCCCCCCCGACACGCAGCTCCCACTCATGGTGGGTCCCAGAGTATGCCCAGCCCCCCATGCAGGTGAATGCAGACTAACGTGCATCCAAGTGTCTGCATCCCATCAATTAGCTGGTGTGTAGCCTCCACATGTACAAGTCCACCTGCACCACAGAGTAGCGGGAGAAGAGCCTAGAACGTTCTGAGGAGTGATAAACGTCTGGCCCCTCTCTCCACTGTTTGCCTTAAAAGCCCACAACTCAATTTTCAAACATGGAGGGGGTGGGGAGGGAGCAGGAAAGGTGGAGGCGGAGCCAAGAGGCAGGCTGAGGCTTCACTGAGGCTGGGAGTGGGTTTTCTCTCACACCAGCTCAGCACTGCAATGTGGCGCATGGCAGGGTGCGTTGTCATGCATGCAACTGCAGCCCAGTAAGTCTGAGGGCCCTCGGGATCCTTGCCCCTTGGACTCTGCTTTAAAATTAAATATTTGTGTTTTCCCCCTGGGTTGGGGTACGCCCAGGGTGGGATTCGGTGGGGGTGTGCTGGTGTGTATAGGCAGACTGGGGGCCCAGGGGGCATGGGTAGAATTAGAATAGGGGTCTGGTGGGTAGAATGAAACCTTATATTTTAGGGCAACATCGGGGAGAATATTCCACAGTAAGTTGTTTGAGGATTGGGGCCTAAGTGAGAGAGTGGTAGATATGAACAACTTGGGAATGCAGGCCGGATTTTGTGCTTATAATAATAAAATATCCCGGTCATGTGAACATGCTAGTATCTGTGCTTGAAAGCATGGATGAGTGTTTGTGGGATCCAGTCCAGAGAGTGCTTATATTAGAGGATGGTGTTAGCTAGGGAGTGAAATGAAAAAGGATGGTTGGAAAGGGATGCTGAAAAGAACTGGACTTATCTGATTCATATATTGACTTCTAAGAGCCATTTACATTAACAAATACTCAAATTCAGGTTACCAGTTTGAGAATATTTGTGCAAACTTTGATTACAATAATTTTGGCAATCTGAATTTTTAACAAACTCAGTTTGAGTTTGACCAGTTTGCTATTTGTTAGTTCAGTTAGTTTGATTGGTTTGTTAGGCATGTAAATAAATTGGAACCTCGCCTTTGTTATTTCACTGGATGTTGCACTTTTAAACAGACTCTGCACCTTTTGATAACCAACTAATCACAAGTTACAGAATTAGCAAATTAATATTGAAGGAACACATCAAACAGCAAATTAGTAATTTTGCTAACTGATATTAATTAATGTCATGTGAATCATTCACGAAGAAAATATGACTATCCCTTTCCTGCGTGGTTTGCTCATGGAAGCTGTCCATGTGCCAAAGCAGGAACCACCTCAGCGGTGTGGTGTGCCCCACTATCCTGTCGAGAGAAAGTGAAAGTCTTTTTGTGCCTTGCTATTGCATCGTGCCAATTACAATAGAAGGCTTGGATCTGTTGGATAGTTCACAGGTTCTACTCAGCAATGGAAAGGAAGGCCTGGAGTGCGATAATGAGCACAAGGAAGTTCTCAGCATGCATTTTCATGGCTGCATCTCCGGCATTCATGAGCTCTGCAGAACACATGCCAAATGCTTTGAACAGCTTAAAGAGCTGGACAGCTCCCTAGCTAGGAATGGCTGAGCACTGCACATGACCCAGCTATTGGACATTATCCATCATGTGCCCTTACAGGGCTGGCTGTACAACAAGCGTGAGCTGCTATTGGTTGAAATTTGTTTTGCAAAACTTATGCTGGGGGTGTGAGCGCTGCTGCACCGGCACTGCCAATCCAGGTGGCTATTAAACTGCATCGACCTTTCTGTCACAAACACGTCTGTGCACATGCCAGCTCGTCTAAAAATGTTAGATGTTAGCACCATGGAAGCATGGAACTTTTTAATTGGGGTTGGTGGAGGGAACCACTAAGATATGGGGGGGGGGGGGCGGGATCTGCAATGCCGTGAAGGTCACTGTGCTCAGAATGTATGTGGAAGCAGACATGCTCATTGGTTAAAGGCTACTCATATATTTTTTTTATCTTTTGAAAGTTTTTGCTTGCAATGAGCCTGAGGGGTCATAATGCCATAGAAAGCTATTGCTGCAGGTTGTTTGCCCGGGAAGGCCAAATGGCCTCGACTTTTGTCTGTGGGTGCTGTGTCTGCTTGGAGCACAGGGCCCAGAATATATTCTGCTGATATTAAGATAAACGAAAGCTTTAAAATATATATTGAAATATTAGAACTGTAGGGCTGGAAGGTACCTCAAGGGTCATCCAGTGCAACCCCCTGCATCAATACTGGTTTCACTACACCCAACCTGCCCTCAGACAAAAATCCATCAACAAGAAACGGAGCCTATAATAAAAATCTGCCGCAAGAAGAGAATGAAATGATTTTAGATCTGGTTACTAACAAGTGTTCTGATGATTTGGTGAACATAGGAAAAATTGAGTTTTAGTCAACATACATAAGAATTTCCAAAAAAGCTACAGAATTTAATGTAATGTATAGTATTTCCTTCAATATTAAATACCACCTTTGTAAAATCAGTGCAGTCCTTATAAAATATAATCCAGTAATCTCAGATATTGAAACCCTAATTAATTTCTGTTTGGAACAGTCAGTGGAAAAATTAGCCACCTGAGAACCGATTTATGCTCCCAGAGTACTGCTGACTCCACTAAGATGGCATCTGATGTCACCTTTCCAAAATGGAACATAAACATCTCCTCTCGGAGGATTACATAGCATGTATCTGAAGTCAGTGTGAGTTTATCACTGCTCTAGGGCATTCATTGTTTTGTGGAAGAATACTACCACCAAAGCTGTTACAATGCCTTGTATTTTTCAGCCTGCCAGATTCTGTACCTTTGTTCCACATGTGTAGCTCTCTAGCACATTGCCCAACAAAATTCACATCACTATGAAAATTTAAATTAACTGTTGGTTTTCTGTGGCCTTTCTGTCAACAACTTCTTAATATTTTTTTCCCCAGAAGATGGCGATCTAACTTCATTAACAGATCACAAGGCATCAACTACTGCTAGCTAAAACCTGCTTTCTGCACTGTGCATTGGCTTTTGATTAAACAGAATTTTGAGTCACTGTTACGATGATGCCTTCTCTTCCATAAGTGCTGCATTTAAGTAATGTGAACTACATATTCAAAGCCAGCCTGCAAAGGGGAATTTAGAAGTTGTTTCCTTCTCCAGAATGCATTTTTAACCTCTCATAACTGTGATTTAAGAAACCATTAGTCTTTAAGTTGCACATGTTAGGGTAGCAAACTGTTGAACCTTTAAAAATGCATGGCAGAAGATACGAGTTATACGGTACAAATTCTCCGCTCTCTTCCTTGTATGTTTTCTGTTCTGAATCTCTAAACTTCTACCACCACTAGCTTCTAGTAGGCGTGGGGCAGCTGAATGATGCTTGCATCCGTAGAATGCTTTGAGGAGAGAGCTCTTAGCCTGCCTTCAGATGTTGTGTTTATTGTGTAGTAAGTCTTAATATCATATGGTTCTTGGTATGTGTGTGCAGCTTTACTAAGACATGGGACAAATCTCATGAGTAGAATATTAGTATTGAGGAGTACAGCTTGTTCTGGAGGGGAAGGGGAAGAGGTATGTACATGTGCAACTTTCTATAGGCACTGAGGCTACAGGAGTTATGAAAGGAATAAACTTTATTCTATAACTAGAAACAAGATCACTGTGTGGAGAGGCTCTGGAGAAGACCAGCACTTCACAGTCTCTCTCTAGTTTCTGCCTAAGCCCCAGGATGTGTGACCCCCTAACCTTATGGAAGGAGATGCTGACATCACACCCCTTAAAGCAGCATACATTAAGCCATGGTTATGATGCTTACAGTACTCTACATCAAGGACCTGCTGTGTCTGATCTGCCTGTATTGTGCCTGCCTCCTACCGCCAGCATGTAGCAAAAATACTTTCTCTTGAAGGGCATTCCTGAACGTAAATGAACATAGTGAAAACCTGGCAAGCTTTCACATTGCAGGGGAAGGCAGTGAATGGACTATTTTTTGATGAAAATGGCATTCGCTATAAATAATTATTTCAGATCTAAATAGCACAAGCATGTCAGGTTAAAAA
Organism: Sphenodon punctatus; assembly: GCA_003113815.1. NCBI lineage: Eukaryota > Metazoa > Chordata > Lepidosauria > Sphenodontia > Sphenodontidae > Sphenodon > Sphenodon punctatus. The sequence continues at coordinate 225,271 of QEPC01003920.1, read as the reverse complement.
TCAGAAAGGCAAATGTACGTAATGAGTGTATGTCAAACAATAAAAAGGGGTTCTACTAGTATTTTAAAAGCAAGAGAGAGACTAAGAAAGTTGTGTGTCCACTGTTCATGCTCAAGGGGGAAGGTGTGGAGTTTGTTTTAGTCTTTATTTATTTTTAAAAGGTAAGCTGTAACTAGATGATTAACAAAATTAATATGTACCTAAAGGGAATGGGGATGTAGGTCAACATGCCTAAAGAATACATGAAAGAATCCCTGGCTAGTTTGAATGACTCTAAAGTTGGATTTCTCGACCCTGACTCCCACATTTTGAGTCATGGCAAATGCAAACAATGACGCATGTGGGACCGCTCGCAACACTTGATTGATGCAGCAATTTTTACACTTGCGGGTTTCAATGTAAGGTGTAAATGTGGTATAATTGGCAGAAACTGACAAACTTCATATTGTAGGAATTAGCCAAAGAAATCGCTGAACCATCAGCAAAGGACTATTGTTTTAATTTAGGAGGACTTAGAAAAATAAAATTATCACAGGGTGGGCTGAATGTCAAAAATTAATTTGCTGTTGATTCTGACTTATGTTTAGCCTTTCCAGCTGATAAAGGGGCAAACTTCTCCTTGGCATGGCAAGGGATAGGTCATATCAAATCATCCATGGAACATTTCATTTTGACAAAACAATTTGCTTTATTGCTAAACATAACATTTTTCTAAAACGGACATATTTTGCATTAAATGTCTGCCTTTTAACAACTTTTTTTTCCTCGTAGAACTCGCATCAGCAATAAAAAGGAAAAATACTGATGCCACAAAAGACCACCTCTTCATCCCAGCCATGTAAAAACAAAAACAAACGCTTGGGTATAGATATTTGCTCAGTCATTAACTTGATTAAAATGTTTCTAGAAAGGACCTTCTTATTTAGTAAGAACTTTGCCCATTTAGTAATCTTCTTTCACAGTATTCACCTGCCTCTCTGCTGATTATGTAAATTAGGGCCATAATTTACTTTTAAAAAATATATAAATATAAATAAAATTATGGCAGAGACTAATCAAATTAAATGCTGCTTAGTCTTGTTTTTGACAAGACTTTTATAATGAATGATATTTTGATTATTTTAGGAGTTTAATTCCTCCCGCCTTATATGCACTTTATGATTTATTCGGAGGAGCTGATAAAGATTCATTAAGGTAGACCAGATCATCTTTACACATCTGATTTACACAGTCCGTGATTAATACAACCACAAGGAACAAGGAAGAATAATTGTAATATACTTAGGAAACAACAATTGTACAGAATATTTAATTATTGTAGGGTAACTTTTATTTGCTGCTGATTCAGTGCCCAAGAAGGGGTATTTCTTGATTCATTTCTTAATTAATTTGAATTTATATCTCACTGTTTCCCGCGGGCTCAGGGCAACTTACAAGCAAACTCCCCTCCCAAAACCTCCCCCATATAAGATACCAGTTCAAACCCCCACACCCACCCCTGAAATCCTATCCTGTCCACCAAAAGCCCAGCCAAATAAACAGACCTTATATTGTCTTCTGAAGATGCTCAGGCTTTGGCAAACCTCCAGGGGGAATTCCAACGCTGTGGGGCAGCCACTGAGAATGCCTCTCTGCGTGCATATGTTATTTGGATCTGGTGCAAGGTGGAACATGCAAGAGGGTGCCTCCGGCTGACCAAAGAGTGTGCAGCAGAACAAAGGGAAAAGGTGATCTTTTAGATACGCAGGTCCCAAGATGTTAAGGGTCTTGAATTGTGCCTGGAACTTAATTGGCAGCCAGTGCAAATTTTGAAGCACTGATGTAATGTGCTCCCAGAGAACCCACGCCCATCAGAAGGTGCGGTCCACCACATTCTGCAACAGCTGGAGTCTCCAATAGGGATGTGCGAATGGAACCGAGTTAGAAAATTTGGTTTGGTTCAGAAGTTTGGTTCGGTCGACTGAACTAATAGTTTGGTCAAATTCCGAACTTCCGAACTGAGTTTGTACATTAAAAACCGATGTTTTAAGCTGTTTTTGGCCTTCCGAACTGGTTCGGATTTGACTGAACAGTTCGTTCGAATTCGAGTTCGGTTTGGAAGTTTGGTTGACTGAACTAGTCGATTTCAGTCCAAACTCTGAGCTTCCAAACCGTGTTTGCACATCCCTAGTCTCCGCACAGTATTCCAGGGCAGCCCCATGGACAGTACATTGCAGTAGTATAGCCTCAAGGTTACAAAAGCATGGATGATGGTGGTCAGATCCAAATCAGATAGAAAAGGTCACAGCCTCCTTACCAGATGGAGTTGATGAAAAACGCTCTTGGCTACTGCTGCAACCTGATGTTCTAGGCACAACAGAAGATCCAGGAGCAACCCAGGCTGTGAACCTGAGTGACCAGAGGAGACTGGAAACCCTCAATAAAAGGAGACCTTATCCCTCCCAGGTCACAGGGCTCACCAACCATCATCACTTCAGTCTTGTCTGGATTCAGCTACAATTTACTTGCCCGCATCCAGTCCCCAATGGCAACCAAACACCGCATAAACACCGAGACTGTAGGGCCTGAGTTGGATGGAAGGAGAGACAGAGCTAGGTGTCATCAGGATACCGATGGCACCGCACCCCAAATTTATGCACAATCTTGCTCAGCAGCCTCAAATATGTATTGAACTGGAGAGAAGACAGAATAGGACCCCATGGACTAGGACCTCCCTGACAGGAAAGAATGGAACAATTCAAGAGCACCCCATGCACCCCTGCCAAGTCCCACAATCACCTTGACAAAACCTCATGATATGCCTATGTCAAAGGCTGCTGAAAGATCTAACAGGAGTAGCAGGGTATAATTTCCCCTGTCGATCTCTAGGTGAAGATTGTCAACCAAGGTCACAAGTGTAGACTCAGTACCATACCCAGGATGAAGAACAGATTGACAAGGGTCCAGGAATACAATAGTGTCAGGATGGATATGCCTGAAACTGCTGAGTGACTAGCCAGTAAATAACCTTCCCAAAAAAGAGGTAAGTTAAGAGACAGGGTGGTAATTAGCCAGAGAGTTGGTGTCAAGGGTTTCTTGAGCAGGGGCCAGACAACTGCAGCTAAGTTTAACTGGGCTCTTCTCCCACATAGATAGCAAATTTCTTAGGCATAATGTCAGATCATTCTTGGGAGTCTGAGAGTTAAGTCTCATCTTTGATCATACTCGGGTCCAGCTTTAGATTGGCCATGGCCCCAGGCCCCATATGGGGAAGGGCCCACCCTGTGGAATGTTCTGGCCCTATATCTGCTTCTTAGGTGCCCAGGTGGGATGGAAGGTGACGGGGATACAAGTAGCTTGCAGGAGCTGCAATGGTGTGGTGGCCCCTCCTCCTGCATTTGCCCCCTCCCCCACCAAGTGGCAGCCTTGGAAGAAGCCATAGAGATAGTGTGCAGTGGCAGAACTCCATGTGAAGGTGGATGTGAGGGATGCTCACTAAGTGCTTGCTGAGGGGGTGGGGCCAAGAGCTGCTCTCAGCAAAGTGGGTATTGCTGCTCCTCACCCACAGCAGAATTCCAACGCTTGCACGGAGGAGGGGGTGCTGAGGTGCTGCAGATATTCCAGCCACGGTGCAGCTGCTTGTGTGAGGTCCTGCCTTCCCTAGGACCCTGATAATATCTTAGCCATTTTGAGAAGAACACAAATTTGTATAAGCAAAGCAAACAACCCTAGGTAGCGAGGACACTTAATTTTAAATGAATTCTTAACCAGATCCCTAACACTTTAAATAACCAGCTTGAAAAGAGAAGATGAAATGCTCTGCTTATCATTATGGCAGTAACCAGTATGCCTGCCACAACAAACTAGTAGTCTAAGGCCCCAACCCTGAAAACACTTTTGTATATAGTGGCATGGATCTATACACAAGTCTTTTCAGACCTGGGACCTAAGACCAGAAACTGTGTACAAATGGTCAGGAAAAGGGATACAGTAAGAAGAGGATACAATTTAAATATATACATTTAAAAAGTCATAAATACACAATGCTAATTAAGTCTACCCAACTTCTCCTCAATCTTTATCACTTAGCCAATTCCATGTAGGTGTAGAGGAAGAAGGGGCCTTAGAAAAATTCTAAAAGAGTGGCCCAAGGGATATGTTGTAGAAGGTGGCATTTCTGCCTTCTACAGATAGATCAGATTATCTTAATGCTGTGACACTCAGATACGACATAGTGATTGCCACAGGAATGCCCATAAATAGATGGATGAGTAGGTAAAGTGTTTGATACAGACTTTATTATAATTTATAGATGAGTGAGGGGTATGCATTGGGTGTAGAATAAAGTTTATTACTACTGATGCAGTTTAGCACAATATTAATTGGGTTCTGGATTTAGGATTTTAAGTCCTCATTGCTGCTTGATATGCCAGAAAGATTACTGCACCCTGGCATCTGTGCAAGGACGTGTGTTACTGCACAACTTGTCTCCTGGTTGCATTTTTGGAGACAAAGTGTTTGAATATCTTTTATTAGGCCAACTATTGTTGGTGGAAATGTGCAAGCTTTTCAGACCTCACAGGGTCCTTCTAAAGTAATGCTGATATGGAGATGCTTTTTCAAGGCTTCTGTTGTGCTGCTCCCAACAACTAAAGGTCTCGAGTCTCATCTATATTAGGTATTACAAGACAAATTGGAAACTGGAAGCCATAAATAGTTTGAGTGACAGCAAGTGAGCAAAGCAGCCTTTTCACATTCAACAAACATCCTAATCTATTTCTGTATCTCCCAGAATATGCATCTCCCATTATCATTTAAAAACACAGTACTATTCACCACATTAGGTGTTAACAGATGCAACACTAGCCTGGTTTGCCTGCTCTGGCCCACCTGGTGGGCATGTCTGTTTTCATGCCTGCCCAGCCCAACATGAGGTGTCAGCATGGCAATCAGCCATGGCTGCCGATTTTGGCGGTGGGTGTGGGCTGGCCAGTGTTCATTACTTTCCCACTCCCCAGCTGGGTCAGGTCGGGGGAACGTTTGGTTCTCTCCCCTGACCTGATCCAGGCATGTATGGTAGGGGCAACCATCCCACCCCCAGGAGTACAGCCACAATGGCAGCTGCACATATATTAACACCCTTTTTTGCTCTCCTGTTCCTGAGTTGTAAAAGGCAAAACTGAGGTTTGGTGGCTACGTCTGCAGTCATTTGTTCCCTACCTCCTTATAAGCCAAACCCAGGCAGCTCTGTGTGTGTGGTATTGCTGCATCTATTTACTGTGGGTTACATATGTTGTGTTGCATCCTCAGCACAAAATGACCATACAATTGAAATTCCATGGAAGGAGTATCATTCCTGTCCAAAACCAGCCACAACCATCTTTCTGTCCTAGATTGTAAAACTCTCCAAGCTCACTCTGTCTTCCCCTCATCCGACCAAATGTTTTGGAGAAGAGATGGGCCTTGTAAGGTGACTGGACAACTTACAAATCTAACCCCAGTTCTAGAAATGGAGAGCCTTCCAGGAGAACTCCTGCTTAACTGAATTAAGTTAAGGCATCTTGACGTTGAATGCAGTATTGTGCAGGTGTGGAGATTTCCTATATAGCTTGGACCTAAAACATTTGTCTTTAAAAGCCAGAACTAACATTCAAAATTTTACCTAGAAATCCAGAGGCAGCCAGAGCAGTACTGTAAACATGCATTCATGGTGTGATCGCATGCAACACATGGGTATTAGTCTGTGCTATCCTCTGCCTGTTTGTAGTCTGAAGGAGTCACTCCAAATAGAGTGCATTATAGCAGTCTAGACCAGTGACAAATCCATAAATAACACCATGATCCTCCATATCCTCATGAAGGATCACACCCTAAGTGTTGCTCTCTCAGTATCTGATGTAAGAAGCTGCCCTGCTGATACCAAATACAGATAGGGAAAAAAGTGCTCTTGTGTCTACACCTACTTTTTGGTTTGCTTGTGTGACCTCTTTTTGAGACTTAAATATAAACCTCTTGCCATGCAAAGTACATCAGATATCATCAGAGAACATGACTCCAGCTTCAGATGGCTTGACACCATTAGTTTTACCTCACTAGTTTAGGAATTTCTGCTTTAATAAACACAACCTCTCCAACTGTGTGATTAGTGTCTAGCTAGCACCTCATCATCCCACTATAGCCGTTTGTCTGCACCAAAGTACACTTCTGTTGATCAGGAGTAATTTGCTGTGGAGTAAGTGTGAAATAGACCACATAAGACCTCTGTGTGCTTTTGTCACAAATGCCGACTGCATTTCTACTAGCAAAGGCCTATTTTTCGGGTTGCTGCCAAGACTGATTATCCAGACCTGAGCCTCCTCCAATTTTTCCTCCTATTCCAAGCCTATATTTTAACACTGGCTTTGATCCATTTCCCCCAATGCCCAGCATGGTTTGCTGAAATGAACATTGCTTCATCATACTGCAAATACTGCAATCTATCTTTCGTAAATCGGCCTCATACCTACGTCACATAGAAACCAAAGCAAAGCGGAATCCTGCAGAAGAGAAAATCTTCGGAGACTGTCACCTAGGATCTACCACTTAAAAAGCAATCAAAGCCACTCTCTAAGGTTCCATCCTCTCTGACTAGGGACTGCAGACATGTCACCACTTTTAAAAGGAGAATAATGTGGCTCCATGGAGTAGTATTTATGTGTACCTTGAGGCTGAACTACTGTAAAGCGCTGTACGTGGGGCTTCCCTTGTGCCTGGTTCGGAGGCTGCAGCTAGTGCAGAATGCGGCGGCTCATCTCCTTATGGGGACGGGCCGTCGGGAGCACATTACACCTGTGCTCCGGACTCTGCACTGGCTGCCAATAGCGTGCTGAGCCAGGTTCAAGGTTTTAGTGTTGATCTATAAGGCCCTTTACGGTCTGGGCCCCTCATACCTCAGGGATCGCCTCGCCGTCCGCGCTGCAGGGCGGCTCCTGAAGTCAGCCGGGGGTGCCTTCTTGGAGGTCCCCTGCATAAAGTGGGGGGCCACAATGGAGAGGGCATTCTCGGTGGCCGTGCCCCGCCTTTGGAACTCCCTTCCGGAGGAAGCCCGCCTGGCCCCCAGCCTGTTAACATTCCGGCAGTATTGTAAGACCTGGCTGTTCGCCCAGGCCTTGGGGGAGGGGGGAGGGGGGGTTAGGGCTTTGTTTTCTTCCCCCTACCTTGTTTTATGGTCTTAATATTGAAGCTGTTTCTCTGGCCCCATTTTAAAAAGTATTTAACTCTGATTGTTTTAAATTGTTTTTATATTGTTTGATGTTTTATTGTTGGAAGACGCCCCAAGCTGTGTACAGGAGGGGCGGGGTACAAATGTCTTAAATAAAATTTTTTTAAAAAAATTAAATAAATATGACATGGATTATTTGCTTCTGGGAGAGTAAAGTTGCAGGATGTTTACAATATGGGGGTTGACTTAACTTACCTAGGTACCAGTCCCATGTACACAATTTTACACATCTGTTCGCCACTAAAATAAATAGCAGAACAGATACAGATTATATTAAATGTGCAGCTAGTCCTTTCATGAACGTTCACATCTTGTGGGTATGTTTTTTTGTTTTTGTTTTTTAGAAAAACATTGACCCAAAACGCAGGCAGCATCTGATTATTTAGTGTGTACAACATTAAATGTGTATTTTCATGTCAATAGCTAACTAGAGCCATTCTTTTCTTCATCAGATGCTATTTCAGTGTCTCTTCTGGTCTAAATACTTGTTCCGCTTGAAGCATATAAATAAATGGAGGGAAAAATCTGAGCACTTTGCATCATTTGTCAGAAAAGAGAAAACAAAAAGTGGTTTGGGGGGTTTCGGTATGCAGACACAATTGCAAGAGCTGTTTTACGGTGTGTGTGGGTAAAACCAGATGTGACTTTGGCTCGCTGTGGCCCAGGCCCCACTGGCACATGTAAACACATGCACAAGATATTGGCCAAGGTGTAGTATATTGTAATACTATATCGGAATTGCCCCGGGGAGTGTTGGTGGCTAGCCCAGGCTCTGGCCTTGCCAAATCAGCCTGGGCTAAGGTGCAAAGTGGGCTGCAGCAGGCTATCACTTCTGTTTGGGTCCTGCCATACCCACCCCAGCTTGGGTACTGCCATGGCCCACCACCATGGCATCTGTCATGACAGGGGATGCTAGGAGCAGGACATGGGTGGAGGCGGATGCCCTCATGTTTGTTGTGCTCCCTGCCCTACTCTGGTCATGTGGGCAGCAGGGCAGCTCCCTTGTCATGGGCCCTTTCGTTCGGTGCGCTGAATTGACATGAGGGGCAGCTGCTGTTTCTCGACCCGCCCTGGGCCGGCGAACTCTGGCAGCAGAGCAACTGTTTTTACCCTGCGTGTAGGGTTTTTGTGTGTGTTTTTTTTTTTTTAAAAAAAAAAAAACCCCAAACAAAAACATAAGAATTACCATAATGAATCAGGTCCATGATCTACCTAGGCTTGTGAATTTTGTTCCTGACCAGCCACTGCTAGGTGCATCAGAGAAAGGTGCAATAAACCGATCTATTATAGTATCAGATAGTTAGGAAACTTCTGGCTAAAGGCAGCTCTGATTTACACCATGTATAATTCCATTAATTACATTGGGTGTAAACAGATGGACAGCAGCTTCACTTTTGCCTGCATCAGCCCACTTCAGCCCTAGGTTGACCTGTCCTTTTGAAGTGCGACTGCTAGATGTACAAAGCGGAGCAGGTGGTGGATGCCCAGAGCATACCTCACCAAGGGAGCTATCTAAACCCGGGGCAAAAACAGGCAAACATGAAACCCCTGTCTGTCTAAATGGGCCTGCAAGCCCTGGCCAAACACAGTCCAGCCCGGAACATTGATGCTGGCGAACCAAATGGTCAGAGTGGCTGCTGCTGTCCTGTCCCATTACCATGGTTACTAGAGCATACCATGGGGCTGGAGTGCGGAGTTGGCTTGCCTGTTCATGTGTTCCCAAGCCATGGTTTTCCCAGGGCAGGGGGAAGGCGTGCTTGCAGACTTGGTTCTGTCTGTCTGAATGCAGGCAAACCTGCGGCTGTGTGCAGCTCCGGTTTGGGTCATCCACGTGCCTGCTCTGTGGCTCTGTCTGAAAATGCCCATTGTGGTTGTAGGGCCTGCCAGGACAGAATTTGGCCCTCAGGCTAGAATATGGCAAAAACATGACTTCGGCCATAGCTATTTCAAGCCTATTATATATTTGATAGCCATCTCATTTCCTTTAATTACATGCATGCATGGAATGTCCAACTTTTTAGGGCATTTTGGCATATTTTTATTGGTATATGACTTTTCACTAAAATGCCCTCACATCACTCCTATCTGCCCCAAATTTGATAGTTTTGTAACAAGTATTTCTTAATTATGTATAATGATAATTTGCCAAAATGATATATTGTTTCATTAATGTAATGCATCCGTTTATTTCATTCTTTATTATTGCAGATAAAACATAATACAGAGGACACGGAACCCATAACCACCATCAAGAGGCCATGAAATCCTGGCCAGGAGGACTATACATGCTGCTTATTCTGCCAAAGTGAAGCACCAGGTCTGTGCATTACATCAGTGGAGGGGGAGATTTGGGGTTTTTTTTGTATATATTTTTAATTATTTTGGGATTTTATAACATCCACTGCACTTTACAAGTTACATAATATAAATGGACCCTTTGGGGAAAGTCCCGTTACAGCGCCGGTCCCAATTTGAAACCTTTCTAAGTGTAGTTGTTACAGTATTTTATATTTTAGTTAAACATATTGTTACTTTTGTTGAATCAAGATTTGAGTATTGTTGAATTAAATCCCATATGTTGCTCCACACTGCATAGAAAGGAGGTGGAGATTTGTGCCTTAAATGTCACCGATCAGAGGTGGAAATTGTGTGATGCCAAAGTCCTAGATCGGCATGAAATGATGACTGAGGGAGATACGGACTCAGTAACAGTGAAGTGGCACAAGGCATGCTGCAGCATGTTCACACTGGAGAGCAAATTATCAAGACTGAAAGAAACTCCACTCCACAGTGCTGGTGCCATAGACAGCAGTGATCCACAGTCGTCATCCTCCAGCAGTTTTGCATAATCTACTCAGTGTAGTTGTCTCCCTCCTCTTCAACAGAAATTCTGTATGTTTTATCAAATGGCAACAATGACAAAAGTACACCATGTCACAACATTTGACGAGTCAGAAGGTGCTAAAGTATGCAAAAACTGTCCCAATAATGAGTACTAAACTGACTGGGGTCTCTGACTTCATAGCAGCAGAAGCATACTATCAGCTTCGATGCTGGGGTGGCATTTAAAAGACAGTGCAGGCAAAAGAAAGGCTGCAAGGGATGGTAAGTGGACATTGCATCTGGAAGCATTTGCCGCCTTGCTACCATGGCTTGCAATCTACAATCATATAAACTATGCTAGGTGGGACCCCATCTATCTAGATGATATTAAAGGTCTTCAGAGTACAGCTCCAGAGGTCCACTGTGAGTGAGTTCACTGCTGGGAATTTTGTTGTGAAACCTAGTAAAAAAAATTCAACCAAATTTATGCAGATCATGGAACAGAATGGATAAACAGAATCTGTAAGATGCACAATGGAATCATTAGCATCACACGGAATGACCAAGCCAAGAATAAATTCTGTATGACATGGTCTGAGCGATCACGCATCTCACAGGATGTGAAACACCTATTCAACCTAGAGGAAGAACCTAGAGGATTTCGATGAAACTGCATTAAAACACTCTGATGGTCTCCCTTCACAATGGAGATGTGATGCAGATGATGTAAAAAACCTCACTGAACAGCTGAGGAGATTTGATGTGTTCAGAATAGCAACTGATAACAACATACCTTTGACCTCCCTGACAACAAAAGATATGGCACCAGATGATGTGACCGATGATTTGCTGATGGCTAATGAGCGAGGAACACAAATTGCAATCCATAACATGAAGGAACGATTCATCAGCACAACTGTCCCATTTCATGATCCATTGAAAAAGCATAATTTGAAAACCTTTGCTTGGTTGTACAAATCAAACATTACCACACAGCAGAATGTAAAGAAAATGATAGAAGCTCATACAGAGTCTGCTTAACGCTGCAGGTGCTGGTCGAATTATACAGATGTCTGATATCCTAACAAATGAGATGTCCACTCTTGAGGGACTGTATCACTATCCCTCAAGAAGGCTGGAGGACAGATGAACACCAAAAACAGACCTTATCCACGTTCTTACTACTGGAGTGGACACTCCACATGAGGTTCCACATTCTGATCTGAAAGCATGCGTGTGTGATGGCCATGCACTAATTCAAGTCACAGGGAAGCCTTATGAATGTAGGACATTTGGTAAGTCAGTATGCTAATGTATTCTTCCGGTCTGTAGTATGACACTTTGGTGAGCATGTAACGAGTGGACATCATCTTAGATTGGTATGCTGAAGTCTATTCTACCAAGGCTGCCACCTGATCGAAGCGAATGGGACAGAATAGGCCAATATGAAAGCTCATTAATGGGCCTGATGTGCAACTACCACAGGTGTGGAGTCAATTCATTGCCCTGGATGAAAACAAAGCTGATGTAGCCCTCTTTCTCTCTGATGTCCTCATGATGGGAGGGGTAGAGTTGCAACAGCAATAGGAGTTGGTAACTGCTGGTGGTTTCACCGATTTCGAACCCAACGAGGGAAAGTCAACTAGGAGAGACTGCCCCAATTTTCATGGAAACCATGAGGAGGCTGACACAAAATTGATCCTTCATGCTTGCGNTTGCATAGTCCCACCCACCCTAATTTGCATACCCACCCCTAATTTGCATAGTACCACCCATGCTAATTTGCATAACTTGTGTGAAGGTAAAACCAAGCATCCGAAACCACATTGCAAGGCAAAACTGGCACCCCCTCCAAACAATACACACTGCACAGGGGCACCGTACGCACAACCCCAAACTACATGGCGTAGCAAAGTTGGCACCCTCCACAAACATAAAAGTACAGACTACACAGGGGCATACAACCAGAAAAGCCCTGTTAAATGAAAGTTAATATGTTGAATTAAATCTTTACTGGGTTGCCTTAATACAGAAAGCCTATTGCACTGATTTTAAAAAGCACTTCGTTCCAGTAGAATATCTCCATTAATAGTGAGTAATAATTATTGTGCTTATCACATAGAGAAGGCCTTATTTTTCTCAGTTTCATTAAAATTTGTTGTAATGTTCACAGCCCCTTTTGGGTAGGACCAGTGTTATTGCCGTTCCCTATTTTACAGGTGGGCAAACTGAGTCAGGGAATCCAACATAAATTTGCAAGCAACTAGTGACTTTTTTGGTCTCAGTTTTTGTGGTCAGTATGAGACACCTTTTAAGAAGGTGATTTTCAGGGAATGAATGTTTACTTTTCAGAGCCCGAAGCCTTGCATTCATTTTTATTAGAAAGCATGTGTATAGCATGTTAATTCACAGCAATGGTGTTTTAAATACATAAGATACTTTTCTTGCCCCAACTATATTATAATCATCTAAATGATACACATCCAGCATGGACTTCTACTTTGTTGCTCCTGGACAAAATTAATTTTTCAGGCTTCTCCTAGCCCCCTCCAGGAGTTGCCAAATAAGTCAGTGCAAGGAGCCCGTCTTGGCTTCTGTTACGATGATGGGAGCACAGCTGCTACCACTTTTCTGGGTCTTGGAGGTGGGAGGGGGCAGCTGCGTGTGTTCTCCACTGTCTGGAGAAAAGTATGGTGCTGCTGCGGTGGGGACTGGGATGCAATCAGTGTTGCAGATGTGGTTCTGGCTGAGCTTGCATGCCAGCATTAGGTGATATGAGACCCCTCCCTCCTCTCCCACGGTCCCCACACCCAGTTCCCTGAACCTCCTTTGCCCATCAAGAGCAGTCTCGTGAGTGATGCCTGATGCATGCAGCAAATGAGCAGCGCACGGCCCTCCACGCTGTGCCCTTTCTTTGGGGAGAGGGGTTGGTGGTAGGATTGAAGGAGCTGGAGCAGTGGGTTTAGAAGGCCGGATAAGAGGAACTAGGAAATGCTGGTGCTGCTGCCCTGGAGAAGCATCCTACTGTATAAAATGGGTGAGTCATTCTGTGCACACCAAACAAACCCATTGTACAGATATCTTAGAGAGTAGAAGTTTAGGGGAGAGGTGGCAGGGGGTCTTTTGAAGAAGTAGCCTTCTCCATCACTTTATGGTGGGGCTAATAGCATTTGCTCAAAAAAACCCAACCTAATTGTGAAAAAATATGGTGAACTGATTGTTGGCTCTGCATAAGGCTCTTGAAGAGAGGTGGAACTCTAAATCAAATTTCCTCTTAGCTTTATTTAGTTTTTCCAAAGCAGCTCAGTTTAGTCCTTTTTATAGTCTCTATTATTATGTTGTTACAAAATACAGGGGGAGCACCTTCTGCAGCGCCGGAGTGCAACGAGTCAAGCCAGGGGACCCCACCTCCAGGTGCGGGGTAGCTTCCAACTGGAACCTGGCCATCCTGCAAGCGCTGGAGTAGAGAAATACAAGAGCACCCTTATATAGGGTCTAGCCTAAACAAAATACAAGGGTCTGAACAACAGAGATTGGGCTTGGGTCTGGCCTGGGCTGGAAAGAAATGTCTTCCCCCATGGCCTGATGCCTGGGCTCACTCACTGCTTGCACGAGGAAGCTGCACGAGGCAGAGTCTTATGGCTGATGCAGTCCACCGGCTCCTCCTGCCTGGCTTGGGTTCCGTGAGTACTCCTCCGCCTCCTCCCATGACAGGGGGTGCTCTTACTTGTGGGGTGTGACAGTCAGACCGCCTGGGGCTCCAGCCACCTCCTCCAACCTGGGAGTCAGGAGAACAGACTCCTCAGGAGCTGCC
>QEPC01003920.1:196756-208298 GCA_003113815.1 Sphenodon punctatus | reverse complement strand
GGGGGGAGGAGGATTGAGTCCATGCAGCCATCCAGGGAGCGGGGAGCAGACAGGGAGGGGAAACAGGCTGGCTGGTGTGACCAGAAATCTAGGGGGATATATGCCCCCCATTTCCCCCCCCAACGCATCGCCTATGATCGCCACAGATACAGATGTTATGCTTCTGCTGTTGCACTTCCTGAGCAGAAAAGCAACTGAACCATGGTTGGTCTCTGCAACAGCTAGGAAACGAAGATGTTACCCATTACATGCCATTGCCACAAGCCTTTCACATCTGTAAAGAAGAGGCTATGACAAAGCATCATCCTTCAACGGCCATGGAAAGAAGTTATATTGGAAGATTTCCTTGTCAGTGGTATCGGACGAGATGGATGTTACTCAGATGCTGAGAGATTTGTGTGCTACATCCAGCCAGATGTAAAAACCATCGATCATGCCAGGCTTCAACTCTTTACCAAGGGCAAGAGGGACCTGCAGATGCTACCCCCAATGAAGGATGCTCTTAAGCCCCATATTGCACATGCTAATTACCAGGCAAAGATCTGGCTGCAAGCAGATCAAATGCTTATAGATGCTGTTCCTCCTGAACATACCTCTGCCTGGAAGAAGGAGTCTGATGTCTTATCAGTTGTCTGGACAAGATTACCTCCTGGTCCACTGCCTGTCTGGAACTAGGTGACATGGGTACAAAACAAAATACAACACAGCACAATGCACCTGTTTCAAGAATTATTTGAAATGTGTTGCTGCCTGTGGCTGTGATCCTGTCAACTGTTCCAATCCCGTTGCTTAACTGTTTCCTTATACTCATTATGCAAGTGATAAACAGATGCTTCTGCAAACCTTGTATATTCACATGATTAAATTTGTTTGTGTGTACACAACCTGTATTTTTGCTTGGCTATTCATATCTACATGTTATCCATAACACATGCTTTTTGTCTTGTACCTGATTTAACGGATATGGCTGTGTCTCCTATTTACATAACTTTAAGTATCAATCTGATTTTGTAATAGACTTGAAATGACAATAGCTTGTCTCCACCAGGATATGAAGTTATCTAATGCCTGCTGTGATATTTTTATTAATTACTACAAAATCGCTTGTATTCACCATGACTTGGGTGCTGCCATTTCAACTGAAGAGTCAGAGTTTGTGGGTGTGGAAGCTCAGTCTTGTCCTGTTTGCTTGGATCAGTTTCAATTGGTATTGCCCACCAATGCACAGGAGGTGTTTGGGGTGAGTTGTGAATTAGATCTTTGCCCACCCTGGTAAAAGCCAGCCAGGAGACACTGGGGCTGTTGTTGGCTGCATTTATCAATGCCTCCCTATGGGAGGAGAGGGTGTTGGTTCTGGGGGATTTGACATCACACACCCCCTCAAGGATCTCACATGTGGAGTCCTGCAGGTATCTATTTTGTCCTCACTCTTGTTTGATATGTACATGCAGCCTTTGGGTGATATCATGAGAGGGTTTGAAGCTGGGTGCCATCAATATGCTGACACGTAGCTCTGCCACTTGTTTTCATCTGACCCAGGCCCTGCAGTCTCAGTGTTTACCCGGTGTCTGGCTGAATCCTGATAACACAGAGGTGATGTTGGTGGGAAGGGGTGAGGGAGTGGAGGTTCCCATCATTGATGGGGTGCATCCCTCCTTGGTCCCTCAGGTTCGGAGTCTGGGAGTGCTCCTCAATTCATAGCTCTGCCTGGATGCCCAGGTGGCAGCTGTGGGAGGAGTGCATTTTGTACGTTACATCTGTTCGGCGTCTTCGGTCTTCTATCTCAGGTTCTGATCTGGCCACCATCATCCATGTATTCATCACTTTGAGACTGAACTACTGCAACGCACTCTATGTGGGGCTACCCCTGGTGACTACCTGGAGACTGCAACTGGTGTAGAATGCAGCAGCCCACCTCCTGGTGGAGACGGGCTGCTGTGAGCACATAGCACTGGTGCGCTATTCACTGCATTGGCTGCCTATAGTCTTCCGGGTCCGATTCAAGGTGTTGGTTATTACCTTTAAAGCCCTATATGGCCTGGGTCCCACATACCTGTGGGACTGCCTTACCCCTCATGTCCTGGATCAGCCCCTGCGGTCATCCAGGGGTGACTTCTTGAAGGTATCCTGTGTGGCGATGTTCAAGGCCCCCTGTTCTCGGTGGCCGCATCTCGGCAGTGCAATTCCCTCCCCATAGAGGTTTGCCTCTCTCCGGATCATCTCTCCTTCTGCAGACAATGTAAGACCTGGCTGTTTTGCCAGGCGTTCGGTGAGGGGAACATGTAGTGGGTGGGGATTTTCTTTTCTTTTTTGGGGAATGGGAGGGTATTGAGTTATTCGGGCTTCATCTGTTTTATAAATCGGTCCTATAACTATATTGGTTTTATGTTCCATTATTCTATTTTTTAATACTATGTTTTATCTATTGTATGCCGTTCTGAGCTGCCATTGGGCAGGAGGGGGTGGATTATAAATTATGATATAAATAAATAAAACAACAGTGGTCCAGTCCCTGCTTAAGACACCATCTGTGGGTGCTGACTCCCCACCCAGCTATTGGCCTGTCTCTAATCTTCCCTTTTTAGCAAAGGTTATTGAATGGGTGGTTGCCTGACACCTCCAGGCTCATCTTTCTTGACACTATTGGATTCTTGGACCCGTCTCAGTCAGGTTTTCATCCTGGGTATGGCACGGAGACTGTGCTTGTGGCTTTGGTTGATGATCTGCACCTTGAAATGGACACGAGGAATTCTATCTTGTTGATCTAGTTTAATCTTTCAGCAGCCTTTGATACAGTTGATCATGGGTTGGTGTTAACATGACTGTGGGACCTGGCTGGGGTATGTAGGATCGCTCTTGAATGGTTCCACTCCTTACTGTCAGGGAGGTCCCAGTGATTGCTTGTCGTCTTCTTGGGACCTCCCCTGTGGTGTCCCGCAGGGTTCTGTTCTGTCTCCCCTCTTGTTCAATGCATATCTGAGGCCATTCAGAGGTTTGAGGTGAGAGGTCATCAATATGCTGATGACACTCAGCTCTAGCTCTCTCTTTCATCCAACCAACGTCCCATAGTTTTGGTGCTTACTCAACATCTGGCTGCTGTCGGGGACTGGATGGGAGTGAGCCAATTGAAGGTGAATCCTGACAAGACTGAAGTGATGATGGTTGGCCAGTCTTGTGATTTGGAGGGGACTGGGACACCTGTTGTTGTTGGGGAATGCCCCCTCTGGTCGATCAGGTTTGCAGCCTTGGAGTGCTTTTGGATCCCTTGCTGTGCCTGGAATACCAGGGGGTGGCAGTGGCCAGGAGCGCTTTTCACTACCTCCATCTGGTGAGAAGGGTGCAGCCTTTTCTTTTTGACTCTGATCTGGCCACTATTATCCATGCCTTCATCACATCAAGGCTAAAATACTGCAACACACTCTTCATGGGGCTGTCCTTGATGACTGTTCAGAAGTTGCATCTGGTGCAGAATGTGGCAGCATGGCCCTTTTGGGGGATGAGTCACCAGGAGCACATTACACCGGTGCTCCAAAGTTTGCACTGGCTGCTTATAGCTTTCTGGGCACAATTCAAGGTGCTGAGTTTGACCTTTAAAACCCTCAACTTTCTGGGTCCCATATATCTAAGAGATCGCCTGTCCTTCCATGTTCCACTGTGACCCCTAAGGTCAGCCGGGAGTGCCCTCTTGCAGGTTCCATCTGTTACCCTTGTCCGTGGGACGATGGTGCGCATGAGGACGTTCTTGGTTGCTGCCCCGGTTTTGTGGAATTCCCTTCCCCAGGAGGTTCGCCTGAGCCTAAACATCTTGCGGAGGTGGTGTAAACATTCTTTATTTGCAAAATCATTTGGTGGCGGGGATAGGGGTTGGTTATGTTTAGGTAGGGTTGTGGTGTGTGTGTTGGAGTTTTGAGGGGAGGGTGGAAGTTTTTATTGTTTGAATTTTATTGTGTTTATGAATTTTTAGCTGCCCTGAGCCTCTATGGGAAGGCAGTGTATAAATTAGAATAAATAAATAAATGATGTCCAACAACCTGGGAAATTCCTAACTTCTGGAAAATTAAACTGTACCTCCTTTATACAATTAGGCAGTTGATTTCTCACCTTAGCACCCTCAGTCAGGAGGCCAGTGAACTTTTTAAATACTTATAGATTAAAACAAATAATAATAATGACAGCATCAGCAGTCAGGGAATTTATTTATATCAGCTTGGGGAGGTAAAACATTCAATATTACAGAATTTTAAACTTCAGATAAGTTGGTCTAATGATGTTCCTGACCTGTTGCTTCCATAAAGTCTGAAAAAGCCCCAGGAGGGAAATTACCAACAGTTATGTTTTGTAGACTCCCTCCCTTCTAGCAGTGTACTGGGACCACAGGGAATGCTGGCAGGAGCCTATCAATCAAAGCATTTATCTGCATAATGCCTGTTATGTTCAGACTAATAATTTGTGACCTGACCCTATCTGAAAATCCTTCAACTGGTTGAAAAGTAATTTGAAAAATGTTAGTGACATTACCAATTAGATCAAAGATCTAAACTACATTTTATCTTGTAACTAAGGTTGGTAACCTAAAAGTTATGGCATATGAGAAAAAAATGGTTAGAGATTGTAGGCATTGTAGCACTGGCTTGTTGTGCTAGTGAAGCCATTTCATTTCAGTGGGATCCAGAAAGGTCCTGGTTAGTACAAAATACAGGGAACTGAAATTTCCATAAAAATGAATTCCTTTTAATTTTAGGTAACTGGATTGACCTGATGGCAAATTCCTATATTTTAGAGTAAAATATTTTGCTACCACAAAAAGAGTGAATATAAATTTTCTTCCTAATGGAAATGCAAAGATACTAAGTTTTTCACCTAACACACACAAAGCTCCCATTAATGTCAATGCTTGAATTAATGAATACATGGAACTATGGAAATACATGCCTTTTTGTTCATATAAAATCACTATTAGCGATACTGATTAATTAGATGTAAAAGTGTGCTCTAGCTACACATGTTGAACTGCACATATTATGAACACTTCCATATAATAATAATAATAATAATAAATAATAATAATAATAAATAATAATTTTATTTGTTAAGTCATGACCATAGGCGGAGACTTAAAGAATACAAAAGAGAAAACTTAGGAAAACCATATATGAAGATTACAACAAAAGATCACAGGCCAATTATAATAATGAATAACAGCCAATTCGCAGTAACTTCACCAAACTGACATAGAAACAGAAGACCAAACCATACAAACAAAAACACTTCCATATATCTTCTGGCTCATTATGATCTTATACATATCTTTATTACCATCCATTGTCTGCTCCTGAAAGGGTCAGCTGTCCATTTGGTTAATATTGTGCTTTCCATCTGAGGTTTCTGGGCCACATGCTACTGGCCAGTAGTAATCTGTCTCTTATGCATTGCTCATCACCTTCCAACACACTTCATCCTTGTGGGGGTTTAACTCTGCTCTTAATTTTTACACTAAAACATAAGAAACACCAGACATGTTTTAGACATGCATTGGGTTTCCATTTAGGGAACAGAATAATGTTTATGCATGTAAAATGAATGGCCTGAACTCTCATAGATGCTAAGTCGCTTTTACACTCCTCTAAGAGTGCTAAAGATAAGACTCGTACACATGCTTTAAGGCCTGCTTCACACTGCACCCAATTAGAGGTCCCACAGATGGGGGTAATGATCTTGACCAATAATTTATGTTTTGCATTTCTGAGGTCATAGGATTATAATTAAATATGAAAATGGAATCATGCAGGCAAAAAGTTGGGGAACCATTAATGAGAGTCTGGTCCAATGTGATTTATTTTCATTTGAGTTGAGCCAAAATGTGCAAAAATGTAATTTCCAGAAGAATTAGTGCTCTTTCACTTCTTCAGGTACAGCAGAAAAACTGTTTCTGGCAATTCCATTTCCGGGTTGTTCCAAATTTACAAACTCAAATATAGTTCTGAATCTTGGCTGTATTCTTGGTGGGGGTTCTTGACATGAGAGAACAGAATGCGTATTTGGAGTATACTGAAATCAGCGGGCTGATTTTCATGAATTAGGGTATTTAAATATCTTCAAATAGCACACAGTGCCCTGCAGCAATCCATAAGTATAGCAATTTGCCAAACCATATTTTGCTCAGATCTTTTAATAGAAGTTTATTGGTTAGCTTTATAACACTTTCTAATTCACTAGAAGTACCAAATCAAAAAATCAACCCCACCCCAAAACAACACCTCCCCAATTTTTATTTATTTGCTTTGCTTTTGCTCAGGTGGGTTAGATTGCTTGATTCAGGTGTCAAGATGGTGCCCTGAAGTGTCTACTGGTGCGTACAGGAGGCATAAAGACAGCTGGAGCTAGAGACAGACCCAGGGAGCAGCATTCAACTAAGATTCAAGTCAGAGCCTTAAGCACCTTGATCTGATGATAGGGAGAACAGACTGGAGTGGCAGGAGATTGACAAGCTGGGGTTGAAGCTCCTATCTCAGGGCAGTCTGTGTTTGCACTGAGTTTGTGTCAAGTAACGTCAGGATTGGTTTTATATGAAAGAATGTACAAAATGATGATGCATCACTTGAACAGGTTTGCTCATATTACCGAATACACTTACAAGTTCCAACCTCATGTTGTTACAATTTTTATTTACCATTTATATAGCACCAGCAATGTGCTTGAGTTGCCATTGAACAATCATCTGCATATGACGTAAACACTTGCAGTGCAAATGGAACGTTATCCAAACCCACAATTTCTTCCCTGTTAGCGCAGTAATAATGAACCTTGAGTGTTTTTCCTAGGGATGGGCAAACGCGGTTCGGAGTTCGGACCGAACCCCCAAACTGAACTCTCGAATGACCAAACAGTTCGGTTGTATTTGGATGAGTTCGGGGGCAGGAAAAACATCTTTTCAGGGCCAAAAGTTTAGGCTTCAGTTTAATGGATAGCGCTATTTTTGACTGTTCGGCCAACTTTGGCCAACCCAAACTCGGCTGAACCAAACCATCGAACCCAAACTTGGGTTTCGAACTGAACTACCGAACATCCAAACCACATTCTGTTCACCCATCCCTAGTTTTTTCTGAAGTAGCCAATAATGTGTTACTCCTCTGGAGGTTTGTTACAAAGAATATTATCTAGAAAGCCTGATATCAATAGTCTGCACTTTGAGATTCACAGAACTTTATTAAACCCACTGCACCTTTAAAATAGCATAGATCCAGATTTCCTGCTGCATTTGAATGTAGCTATGTGACCATGACTAGAATTATATACCGTATTTTTTGTGACCAGTCTTAAAAACAGAGACCACACTCCACCAGCTACTTACTCCAGTGTAGCTCCATTGAAGCCTACAAAGCTACTCCGGAGTAAGTGGTTGGTGGATTGTGGCCAGAGTGTTTAATTGTCTTTAAATATAAATGAACAATTTCCAGCATTTGTTAAAATGAAAAGGCACCTTACCTGCTAATGTTGCATCTTCATATATATTTAATTACAAAAGGCCACAATAATAATTGCAATGAATTTTTAATCAATGGTTAATAAATCAATCCTGTGCTCTCCTATGTGGAATCATAGGAATTCTGTAATAAACTGCTGTTGTCAAGATACTACTTAGTTTCAGTTGCTGTTTGAAGAGGGTTTTTAAAAGTTTTATTGCTGGTAATTCAGTTATATCCGTGCGTTACAAAAACCCACATTCTCCATTGTAATGCATGAATGAATGCTTTCTTTATGACCATTTGGTTAAATCATACAAAAAGAAAAAGGTAATTTACCTATAGCAATTATACATAGCAGTTATACATATTTTAATTTCCTCTTCAAAAACATTTCACAAAATAGATTTTACTGTAACCAACTCCAAAAAACATGAAGCTTTATTACAATTGCGATTCAAAAAACATTTAACATACATAACAAAACTGAATGGAAATTATTTAGGCTTTTTTTATCTATGTTGCAGAATGTACCATTGACATTAACAGAACACATCTACATAATTTATTACCATACATGTTTATTTGTATTACTGTTTACCACTAACTAAATTATCTCTTTAGAGGTCATTTATTAACATTATCAAGTCACTTACAAAAATTTTTTCACAACGCCTTAACTCTGTCCTTTTGCACAGAATTGCATTGTATAAGTAATTTCATTGTATAAAGTTTATCCAATTTTTATGCATATAAAGGACAGAGTTAAGGCGTTGTGAAAATGTTTTCATAGGTGACATGATAAGGAAAAATGCTGGGTCTCAGATAGAAGCTCAAAGGTGAAGCTGCAGCTGCCATCCAGTGAGCAGATGGACAGCAAACAGGATGTTCCAGAGCACCGCGAGTGAGGCTGGCGGAGTCTGCTCCGCCTCACCATCTGGCGGCCAGACTTTAGACAGATGGGCAACCTGGGGTGAGGCGGAGCAGAACTGGGGCTATGGTCCGTCTGTTTACACCCATTGTATCTTGTGTGTAAAGCAAAAAGTGACTGGGACTTTGAGGACTATGTCATTTCAGTTAGCTTTTCCACTCTAGAATGCAGTGAAGGTGTTATTGTACCCCAGTATTTCATTCAACTAATCCAGTGTTTCTCAAACTTCTTGCCTGTGTGACCCTATGCTGTGTAATCCCATGACCCCAGACAGTGGTGTACAATGTGCAAAGTACACAAATATAAACCAGGATCATGATATTCATCAGGATGATGACCTCATCTACAGATGGCGTGTGTGTTAGGTCAACGCAATTGTTTGAACACGTGTGCTTTCCCTGGGACATGTTTGACTCTTAATTTTTAGTTTGTTTGAGTGTGTGTGTGTGAGCAGACATTGCAATGAGGAACAGGAATTCCTGTCTACAAATATTAGATAGCTCAGAAACATGGAATAGAGTGCATCAGGGAAGATGCCAATCAGTCAACTGAATTTTATTCAGCGATTAGCCATATACACAAATTACAAATAAAACTAATTAAGAAATATATATAAAATCATAAAAAAATAACACAAAAGGCAGACTTAGTAACCAACAATTTCCATTGATGAAAAATTAAGAAAATGTACAGAGTCACTGATTTAAAATTCAAAACATTATTGGAGGCTAAAAGGATTTCAAGTTTGGGGGCCACTGGGAGAAACTTTCCTACTAATAACAGCAAAATCCATTAAGACCCCCAATTCATGATAAAATTTAGAATTGATATAGTAGAATTATGATGAGACTATGCATTATTTCAATCACCTCTGAAAAGAAATGTAAACAAAAAGATTGTTCCCATAACTTTTCCATCTCTAACACCATAGATTTTATGCAATAAAAATTGCATTTTGCTGTCGAGAAGATAATCAGGAACAATAAAGTCCAATAAATGATCCCATTTAAAACTGTTACTTTCCCTGGGGCCAGTGTTGGACTCCTAATTTTTAGTTTCCTTACTAAGAAAAGTTTTCACAGGAATTACTAGCGATGGGGCAATTTCTTTTCTTTTTGCCACCACCCTACAAGGAAGAGAAGTTCCTCTTGAGTGCTTGCTATTGTTGCTTTCCTTCTGTAGTGTAGGACCTTTCCCTGGAGACAGTTTGTATTTTATTAATGGTAGCATTTATTAAAGTTTCTTTCCCAGTCTTCTTTACCACAATGCACTTCCTTCATTCCTTTACTTAGCAGACCACCCAGACGTTTGCATTTTAAAGATCCCTAAATACGCCAAACCATAATACTCCAACCCTCTGGGTACCCACTGTATACGCAGAGCTGGCTTTCATGCCCATATAAATGAATCACGCTATCCAGAGAAGCTGGTAAAAAGCTAATAAAAATTTTATGTGGCATTTGCTTATGTTTTTTGATATTCTCATTAAAATGATTTATAGCCAGAACAAAGTACTACCAAATGCACAATTAAAATATTAATTGAAGTGGTTATGTTTGATGTTGTACATGTAGTTGCAGGAGACCAGAATATAATTTCAGCCCGCCACACAGGGGATTAAGGGAACAGTTTACACTGTTGTTGTGTTACATTATAAACATGATTCTCTAGACTTCACACAGCAAATTGATCATTCCTGGAAGTTCTTAGCTGTGTTGGAGTAACACAAATATACAATCAGCATTGTTTCAAAAAGAAAAAATGTCTCTGGAGAATGTGAATGGCAGGTCCATGATTATAATATGGACCAGGTTAGAGCCTGCGACAAGTCTTCACCACCTGAGGACAGCTTAATGGCCTGTGTGGTGTGAGTTGATGAGCTCAATTCTGTTGCTGGTGTGTCCTTCACAAAAAAACTCCAAGCAGAACAATAGGGCCGCAGAACAATAGGGCTACAAGCCATTTACTCCAGAATAGCCCAATTGAAACCCATGGGGTTTTCTTTCTGAAAAATAAAACATAAGTGAGGAGTAGAGCTATCCAGGGGCCTAGCTTGGAATGGATCCTGGTGCAGAAGGTGAAACGGGCCCCTGGGTGATAGCAGGCAATGCAGCTGCCCCAGGGAGTGTGGGCCCTGGTGCAGCTCTACCACCTTAGTGGTGCTCTCCCAATGACCGGATATGGCATAACCTAGAAGTTGGAAGGAGCCAGGGTTGAGTTTTCTGACCTGCAAAATCCCTGCTGTTATTTCTCTGAGATGGAAACAAAGTAGTTCAAATGATATCTTTTATTTGACCAGCACCAACTCCTATTGGCGAGAATATACAAGCTTATGGGCTACACAGGGCCCTTCCTCAGGTATGTAACAAGTCAGAATTATATAGACTCAGCAAATGCAGGATAGGTATATATGAGGAGGCACGCCAGCGACTTGGGAAAGGGTGACGAAGACAAAATAACTAGAGAGGAGGTTGAAGATTTTTTTCTCCCTTTCTCCCAATCTTCAACTCCTTTTCTAGTTACTTTGTATCCTTTCTTACTACCCACTTCCATCCATGTCACTGCCATGCCTCCACATATATACCTGTCCTGCATTTGCCCAGGTTATGTGTTTCAGACTTGCTACGCTATATGCCAGAGCAAAGGCCCTGTGTGGTCTGAAAACTTGCATAGTCTCACCAACAAAAGTTGATCGAACAAAAGAAAACACTTGAACTACTTCATTTCCATCTCTTACATTTGAGACCAACACAACAACCACACTCTCTCTAGATAATATTATTTCTCTGAAAGAGAATTCCCTTTAGCAAATCACTATAACCAGCTTCTTTCCTTTATTCTCCTTCTCAGTTATTTGAGGATATTGAATTTTCTGTTGGAATTTTGTTTGCCTTTGGTCTGCCGTTAGTTTTGCTGGACCCTGTAGCAGGGGCAGGATGAGAAACTTTAGTGAGGACAGAGTTGTCAGTTTTGGAAGGTTTCATTGTAAATAGTGACCTCTAGTGTTGTAAGAGTTGACTATTCTGTAAATTCTCTTTCTTGTCGTCTTTTTTCACATAAATGTGGGTATGTTTTCACCAGGAATTTATGTAATAGCAAAGGTCTGTCTGCACCAGAGCTATTCATATCAATGTGGCTACAGCAGTGG
>QEPC01003920.1:182464-193481 GCA_003113815.1 Sphenodon punctatus | reverse complement strand
GCCACTGTCATCCATGCCTTCATCACCTCGAAACTGGATTACTGCAACGCGCTCTACATGGGGCTACCTGAGAAGCTGGTCCGGAGGCTGCAGCTGGTGCAGGATGCTGCAGCCCGTCTCCTTACGGGGGCGGGCCACAGGGAGCACATGACATCTGTGCTCCGGACTCTGCACTGACTGTCTATAAATCACCAGCCCAGGTTCAAGGTGCTGGTTCTAACCTTCAAAGCCCTTCATGGCCTGGGCCCTGCTTATCTGTGGGACCGCCTCACTTCCCATGTGCCTGTATGACCCTTGAGATCATCCGTGGAAGCCTTTTTGGAGGTTCCCCGGGCGAGGTGAGTGGCCACCGATGTTAGATCTTTTTCAGTGACTGCCCCTGTGCTGTGGAATTTGCTCCCGGAGGAGGCTTGGTTGACCCTCACTCTCCTGTCATTTTGACGTTTATGTAAGACCTGGCTGTTCCACCAGGCCTTTGGTAAGGGGTGGGGGAGGTTTTTTGTTGTTGTTCCCCCCGCCCCCCCTGCATTTTATGATTTTAAAATTGTTTTACATTGTTTTTATATCATTCTTCGCTGCCCCGGGCTGCCCTGAAAGAGCAGGAGGGGCGGGATAAAAATGTTATATAAAAAAATAAAATGAATTAAAATCATAAACAATCTCAATGCCATCCTGACTAATGCTGGGAAAACAACCCCTCCAGCACCCAAGCCCTATCTATACCCCAACTCAGCCAGGCTCAGTACTTCAGGCTGACTATTTCCAGGCTTGGCTCTTTTCAGTACCTGGACAGAAGTCTTTATCTTTCTCAGTCCTCAGCATCTCCCAGCAGGTTTTCAGCTCTAGATCCTGCTGGACCTTCCACAGAGATGTGTTCCTTTCAGCAGTCAGGCGCAGATTGACTCTTCCTGGTGTCAGGCTTCTCTTATATCATTCCAGAGTGGGTGTGGCCAGGCTCCACTTTCTTCAGCCTTAAAGGGCCATTATTTTTCCAGCCATTCTCTATTTTGGCCTTGGGCTTTTAACTCCCACACTGCTGGCATTACCCAGCCACTATTGTCCCATAACCTCTAGGGCTCAGCCTATTCAGTCCTTGACTGGCCCCTTTTCCTTCTTAAAGGGCCCTTGACCTTTATGGGCTCTGCCCTGCCACACATCTCCCCCCCTTTTGGAGACCGTACTACTTCAGGTAGGACTGGCTTTACATACTGATAGGCAGGGCAGCTATTACATACAGTTTCTACATTATATCCTTCTGTTCAGTTCAATCTCAAAAATCCTGTTGAATTGCTAGTGTATATGGTTCTAACCCACTTCAGGCTTTAATGTCCTTTCCAGCCTCCTACCACCCCTTACAACTGGTCTGTTCGACTGGGTGCTATTTTAGACTGTTACAGCCTGATGGGCCTCCTCTTCCCAGGCATTGGCACTCTGGCACAATATGAGCCTTAAGGGGACTCTAACCCCACCATTTCTTTTGTTCTCTTTCAGTTTTGGTTTTCAGGGTTGTTTACCCAGTCCCTGCTGGGTTTACAGAGTCCATTTCTTTTTCCCTCTGTAGGGGACAGTAACCCCTCTTAGGGCTTTAAGCTCTGTATAATTTTTTACTTATTTCATTCACATTTATATATAATAAATTATATGTATTTCTTAACACTCCAGGCTAGCTCCATTGTCTCCACCCTGCCTCTGGACATGTACAATATGTACATTTTAACCCTCTTTTGGGGTTGGGAGGCTGGTCCACCCAAACCTTATGGTCCCTTCCCTCCCTGGGACCCTGACGACCTTGTCAGGTCAATTCACCAATGTCTACTTTCCTTCAGTTTCGTTCTATTTCCCTGGGGTTTATGTTGCTCTTTCCCCCTTTACTCCTGCTTGTACTTGGGCTGCAAAACTTCTTGCTCACAGATACCCTTCATTAGGGTCCTCATCTCTCACTGTCAGGAATCCTCCTTATCTGAGTTCCAACCCTCTGACAAGCTATTCCCTAGCGCTCTCTCTACTTCTGCAGTTGTATAGGTATATGCCAACCCACCAAAATTCAGTCTCTCATCAGGAGACAAAAATGTGCTTGCTAAGCACCGAGGAAGTGCTGGAAATTGCCATAAAAAGTGCTGTAAAATTGCTCTAAAACAGTTGTAAAATTCCCTGAAAGTGATGAAAAATCCTGGAAAGAGACAAAAATGACAGGGGATGGGATACTGGGAGTAGGGTGAGGGGTTGGAGGGCAGAGTGTGGCGGGGAAGAATGCCTCCATTGTCTGTTAAACCTGTGATTGGGGGGTGAGTGGGAGTGGCCTGAATACACAAGAGAGACACAGAGGGGCTGTCTGTTTATTAGGCGGGACACACTGAACATGTGAGTGTGAGCTGCACAGACCGAACACGGCCTCCAGTGGACTAAAATCTCCTTTGTTTTCACCCTTTGTCACCGCATTTTAGGTTTCTCTAAAGAAAGTATTACACTTCATTGGTCACACTGATAAAGGAATGATGTTATAGAATCATTCAGCATTGAAATAAATAGGATATCAGACAGTTACATATAATTTAGACGATAATTAACAACTGTATTTTTGAAGCATGCAAATACAGCGTGGCTAGTGCTAGGCAGCAATCGATAGGTAGGGAATGGTGCTCCGTGACATGTCACAGCAGCAGGTTAGCACAGATGTCAGGAAATTTGCCCTGCTGATTGCAGACTAGCTGAACACTGATTGAGGGGATGTTTTTTTCTTAGCTATAAATACGGTACTTGACTTTCGCCTGCTGGCTTCCTAATGGCTATCTGAGTGCCATCAGTAGCACCGATGGCATTTGAAAAGGCTGCAGTGCTATAAAACCTGCCTCTGACTTCATGTGGGGAATTTTGCATTAGTGGCAATGAAATGTAATTAGGCTCCCATTCTCTGAGGCCTCATTTAGCTGATGTATGCAAACTTAAGGTTGACTGAGGCCAAATATGTTGCCAGCAGCAGCCTTTGAAAAACTGAGAGTTGCAAAGAGATCGTGCTGAGAGTTGCGTATAGGCAGGCATTGTGCGCCCTTATCAGGGTGGGTGCCACCGCCTTACAGCTCACAAACTGTTGCTTTATTATAGAGATTCCCGGTTGTATTGCTCTGGTACAGTTGTGTCAGTATTTCCATTACAAATCCCCCATTCCCAGTAGCTAGGTAGCAAAATCTCAGCCCCAAACTCCATCCCTTCATACAAAGCTATGGGGAGCAGTCGCTTTCTCCCCCGTTATTCCATATTGTATAATTAATTGTCTCATGCTACGTAGCTGCTGGTATTTCTGCTGGCATCTCAATTAGGTGTGTGTAAGAGGGGGCAAATACAAGCCTTGTATTTCTGATTTCTATTCTGGTTTCAGTGCCAATCTTTGTGCTTTTTTGTGTTTTGTGCATCAAGCCCTTGGGACCTACTATAGTTGGTTAGGAAGGAAGGAAGCAAGCAAGCAAGCCAGGGGGTGCATTCAGATGATCTGCAGGGGCCCGATCCCTGTATGGCCCCGTGGTGGGAAATTGCCGCTGACACACTGTGGGGTCCCTGAGCAGCCCCCCTGCCCCCACTGCGGAAGTTGGACAGCTGGGCCACTCTTGGAGCTCCCACCATAGCCAGGGCAGGCTGCCGTGCCAGGCTGCTGGCACTCAGCCCTCCCTCACCACTTTCCCCTGCCCTGATAAATCCTGCCATAGCGTAGCTGCGCACAACAGTTGAAATAAGGCTGCTCCGTGATGCGTCCTTGGAATTTTTCTGAGGATGCGTCATTTAGTAGGTAGTTGTTTGCCCTGCCGTGGCTGGTGGCCACATTTATTTTATTTTTTATTTTATTTATTTCTTGGCATTTTTATGCCGCCCCCTCATGCCCACGGCATCTCGGGGCGGCTAACAATACAATAAAACAATAAAATACATTCAAACCAACATCACTTTTAAAATAATTTAAAACCTGTTGTATGGTCCGTCTGCCCAGGGAGGGGTAAGGCTACCCAAGGCATGGTAGCCTCCCCTCCATGTCCCATGATCAGGAGGGGTGCAGCCTCTATGCGTAGCCTGCTTGTGTAAGGGGATGCAGCCTTGTGTGTGTGTGTGTGTGTGTGTGTGTGTGTGTGTGTACGTGCACAAGCACATATGTGCAAATGGTGACTTTACAATAAACAGTAAAGTATTAGTAAGCTCCAGAGTACTAGACATGGGAATCTCATACCCTTGCCTCATTCCATCTGGTTCCCTGGGCATAGTTCTGCCTCCAGCTGCCCATGTAAGGAGACCAAGCCTGTAGAAGGTCATTGTTTACCACAAAACATTCAAAGATCAAAAGTTAAGCCTAAATTAAAACTCAAGACAAGCCTGAGAGGTGGGTGATGTATATTCACAGAGAAGCCTGAGGGCAGTCAGGGGTGGGGAGCAGTGTTTGCATGGAGAGGGGGTACCCAGGTGATGAGGACGTATATATGAGGGGAAGAAGGCAAAGAGATGGGTGATGTGCATTCATGGACAAGGTCTAGGGGACAGCAAGGGATGGGGGTAAAGTGTATGTATGTTTTTTGTATGTGCTTTCAGTTTTGTTGGGGACAATGGGCATCCAAGTATGGGGTGGAGAGGTGTATATGGGTACAGGATGTGTACTGGGAAACAAGACTGAGGGCTGCCAAAGGTGGGGAGCAGTGTGTGTATGGCAACGGGCAGCCTCAGGCTGGGAGGGTGTATATAGGGGAGAAGACTCGGTGGGGAGTAGTGTGTTTATGAGAAGGGGGAACCCAGGTGCTGGGTGTGTGTATGAGGGGAGAAGGCGGAGAGATGGATGATGTGTATATTCAGGGACAAGCCTTGGAAGCAGTCGGGGCGGAAGGGAACTGTACGCATGGGCTACAGTGGAGACGGGGATCAAGTCCATGGTACTGGGGCAGGGAGGAGCTTGCTGTCCCCAGCTTAGTGTTCCCCCCAACCTTCAGAGGAAGAGGATTGGGATTGAAAGACCAGGGCAAAGTGTGGGTGCATGGAGCCTAACTTGTTAGCGAGCACAGTAGGTGAAAACAGACGGATTGCAGCCCTGCCTCTGCTCTGCCTCATCCCTGGGTGACCCATCCATCTAAAGGCGCACCACCAGATGTGCAGGCGGAGCAGAGGTAGCCCCACTTGCAGTGCTCAGGAACATCCCGGAGCAGGGCCACCCAAACTTGGGACACTGGCCCCAGGCGGAGCTCCTGTCTGCTCAACTTTTGGCTGGCGGTTGCCCCAGGCACCACCATAGGGTGGCAGCCTAGAGTGTTGGGTGATCCACCCACAACCCTATGGTGTGGGGGAAGGATCGTACTGTGGGCCGTGAGAGCCGCCGGGATCATGTAAACCTGACCCAGGTGGGGCTGGCCACCCTGGAGCTGCTGTGGGTGTGGCCAGCACTGGGTCTGTCTAAAAACACCCAATAGGTGAAATTGTACAATGTCTTTACTGCTTACATGGTACGCACATTAAGGCAGGAACCATAGTGTACAATTTTAATGCTTTTTAGAGATGGTTGAATTTGTAAGAGTCTTAACTCCTCTCTTAAACCAAAGGTTGTTTGATCCTATAATTATATTTTATGTGCATTCAGACACCAAATAGAAAGCCAGATTATGCCTTATTGAGCTTTCAATGCTTCTGAGGTATAAAATGTGTATCTTACTAAAATTTGTACTTATTGCAAAGTCTGGGGATGCTGAGAATAGGGGGCTCCTTTGGCCCCATAGAGAGTTGTTGGCCAGCTCTCAGTTTTCAATCCAGATCTGAAGTTATTCAAAGCATTGGGTGCTTTTGGATCTAGAGTCTGATTTTCAGTTAAGTCAGGGTGACGAGCCTTTCCACTCCTATGGCCCACATTGAAAATCAGTACAAGTTCCACAAGCCAGATAGGAGTTGGGCACAGGGGTGCTTGAATTTGGGTCCAGATCACAAATTTGTGCTGTGGATCCATCCTCTGTTCTTGAGTATATACCCACATCTCTGCTCCCTTCCACTGAGCTCACTCTTCAGTGCTTGAGGGCAAGTACCGGACCCACAGGTCAGACCCAGGAATTGAAAAGGAGCCAAATAAAAACCAGCCACAGCCTTGGCCTATAGACTACCCCTGTTTTAAGGTCATTTTATGGCCCACTGGAAGTGAAAAGATCCTTTATTTACACTGGGATGGCCTTCTACAGCTACTTCTTGCACAAGAGGCTTTTATGGTGACATATCTGTTCTCCACCCAACTGCAAGAAGAGCCAGCCTTAGAATAGGCAGAGCCAAGGGTGAAGGAACAGGGCATCTGCGGAAGGGAGCGGGGATGGGGGTAAGGGCTCCAGGTTAGAGAGGGCAGGGCCCACAGAAACACTTGCCCTGAGAGGCTTCCTGGGAACTGCCCTCAGGAGTGGCAGCAGTGGCACATCCCACCCCCAGCAGAAGCAGAGTAGAGTCTTGCCACCACCCCTGAGGCTCCTGCTGAGGTCCTACCCCTTGCCTGGTCTGAGGAGCAGCAGGGGTGAAGCCCCAGATCAGAGGTGGTGGCAGAACCTCTTGCTGCTACACCTCTGATGCTACTGCCCTCGAGGGCTATTCCAGGGGTGGCCCCCGGGTCAGGTGCTTCTGCAGGGCCCTGCCGAATGGAGGCTCCTTCTGCCTGCTTGCTGCCGCTGTGGCTCCTGCTGTTGCCCCTGCTGCTGCCTCTTCCCCCTGTCAGCAGGAAGCAGTGGGCCAGGTTGGTGGCACGTACAGATACTTCTCATGGGGGTCCTAAAGAACGGCTGCAGATAAGGCAGGGCTTTGAGAGCAACTGGGGTGGTGGTGCTTTCCTGAGCTCCTGGGACAGGCACTTCCTTTGGCGCCCTGCCACAGGGAGGAGGGGATCAGGGTGGCTGCCCAAACTACGCTCCCTAAGGCCAACCCTGGGTCCTCCAAGTACAAAGGATAAGAATGGGACTAAGCATGGTGAGCACTGAACTCCTCCTTTCTCTTACCCCTCCATTGACTATAGGCGGTCTTGGGACACAGAGATCAGACACCAAAGAGAAGGCCAGATTATGCCTTATTGAGCTTTCAATGCTCCTGAGCTATGAAATTTGTATCTTACTAAAATTTTTACTTATTGCAAAGTATAGCCTTGCAAGATTAGTATAGGCTTGAAGCTGCTCTACGAAAGCAGAGGAAAGAAAGACCTTTGCAAGGCCCATGAAGTACAAGATAGCTTAACGCCAATCCCTGCTGTCGTACATACCTACGCTAGGAGCAAGAATAGAATAACAGAATCAGGCTACTCAGGCTCTAACTAACTTTCACTGTATTTGAATTTATTTTGGGAGTCTCTCTCAATAGTAACACTCCTCCTCCAGTGCTGACAACAGTATTTATCTTCTCCTGCAAGTTGCTTTTGGCTGTACCATTCAACCTTTGTTTCACATCTCAGTTGAACTGAACTTTTTTTTTTCTTTTCTTTTTTGCACTGAACATTCCCTACCATATGTAAGATAATAGAAGGAACTGAGTGTGTGATCTTGGAATGAAAGAGCTTGTCACTATAACACTCTCCCCTATGATGAGAAACATATGTTTAGTAGTATTTTTAGACCAGTTAACATTTAACAGGTCATAAACATTTTAATCTAAATACAGCCATTATAACTGCACAGCTCAGATGTACCTCAGCAGAATTTAGAACAGCATTCTCACCAAAATAATAATTGCTTACACAGTGGAAAACCAGAGCCAAATGGAGAAAGGAAGGCTGGCGTCTTTATTAGACTTTTCAGTTTTCATGTTGATTCTGTTTTTCTGCGTGAAATGTCTTTCTGGAAGAGAAGCATGCATTACACAACACACATTGGAAATGATTATTGCACTGTGAATGAACATGCAATAAGACACTGGGGATGGTAGAGATTTATTCCTGGGCCCACACCAGGCCTAATCCATTGAGAAAACAGCTCAGCATCTCATGCTTGTGTCTCATTTCAGAGCAGGCCCAAAGCTCAGGGGGGTTAAGGATGTAAAAGTTTTCACTCTCTCCCTGTGTAAATAAGATGTATTTCAGTTCCCACCCCACCCCCAGTAGGGTGGCCAGGGGTCTGAGATTATCCCGGACCACTCCATTTTTAGGACAGCTCCAGCTGTCCAGGATGGAAGCGGAACCGGACCGTTGAGTTGTCTGGATTTTCCCTTCCATCCGAGTGTCTCTGTCTCTCACTGCCTGCCGGCCACCCGCAGCTGCACTCTCTGCACTTCCACCCAGAGCGGAAGTGCAGAGAGCACTGCTGCGGCCTCCTGGCGGGCTTTTTTGGCGCTTGCATGTCACATATCTGCCGCCACCACGCAGCTAAATCTGTCGATCTGGAGCACAAGCTACTCGCCTGCTCCGGACTCTCTTTCCCGTCCCAGACCCTGCCGCGACCTGCCTGGCCCTGGCCTCTCCAATCCATTCCTGCCTGGTGGTGACACGATGATCCCCTGGCTCCCCCCCACTCCCAGCAACTCCCCCTCCCGGCTACCGCCCCTGGCTCTCCCCCTCTCAGCAGTCCCCCTCGGTTCCCCTCCCAGCAACTTTCCTCCTCCCACAAAACCCCCCTGGCGGCTACCCCCCTCCCAGCAACTCCCCGACTACTACCCCCCAAGAAAAGGCTCCTCAGAGTGATGTGGGTGTGTTACCCCCAATGTTTTTATGTGCAAACTTGTTCAAAGATTTTTCAGGGTAACGAGTGTGTTACCCCCAATATTCTTATGTGCGCTGTTCAAAGGTTTCTAAGGATGACGTGGGTGTGTTTATCCNCCCCCTCCCAGCAACCCCTCCGGCTACTACCCCCCAGAAACCCCCCCTCGAGTCCCAGAAACCCCCCCCTGGCTCTTCCCTCCTTCCAACAACCCCCTCCCAGCTATCCCTCCTTCAAAGGCTCCTCAGAGTGATGTGGGTGTGTTACCCCCAATGTTTTTATGTGCAAACTTGTTCAAAGATTTTTCAGGGTAACGAGTGTGTTACCCCCAATATTCTTATGTGCGCTGTTCAAAGGTTTCTAAGGATGACGTGGGTGTGTTTATCCCAAATGTTTTTATGTGCAAACTTTTTCAAAGGCTTTTCAGGGTAACCTGAGTGTGTTACCCCCAATGTCCTTATGTGCGCTGTTGTTCAAAGGCTTCTCAGTGTGATGTGAGTGTGTTACCCCCAGTACTATGTGCAAACTTGTTCAAAGGGTTTACAGGGTGACCTGGGTGTGTTATCCCCAATGTTCTTATGTGCAATGTTGTTCAAAGGTTTCTGAGGTTGACTTTGGTGGTGTTCCCCATAAAAAAGGGAACAAAAATCAAAAGACAAATAGAAAAACGAAAGATGGTTGAAATGGTAGAGAATCACTGGTAGTTATTACCGGCTTGATGAGACACTTAAAACAGTTTCTCCTCACAGTGAGCCTGGGCTCTATTTTTTTACACTGCTAGGGAGAAAAGGGACTAGTGGGAGAAAGTCATTGGCTCTCTAGCCCCCAGTGGCAGGGCTTCATGCAGCAGCAAGGAGTTCACAGGGTTAACTAATGTAATCTCCATCCAATGTTAACTCTAGGAACTCCTTGCTGCTGGGTTAAGCCACACCACTGGCTTAACCATTGGGTTGGCTCCGTCTACTGTTGAGTTGGCTACACCTGCCGTTGACCCCACCTACCATTGGCTTGGGTCCGCCCACTTCTGGCCCTGCCCACAGACCACAAATAAGTATAAAATTAGCACATGTACATTTCATACAAATGAGTGTCCTTTTTTCTGGCACTGCTTCAGTGGCCACCCTACCCCTCAGTGGGTAAAAGGTTAAACATACATGGCTGCAGAGTACCACCATCATGAACTGATCTGGACCAACGTTCATGCACTGGGCCTGGGTGTGGTGTCGCATGAATGTGTGGCTGACCAGCCTCATCCCCACGCTGTGTACAGCAGCCCTGCCCCATGACGGGTGGCTAGTGATGACCACCCATCCATCCGTTATGGGGGCCACTCTGAACTGGGCCATGAACAGCAGGCTACCATATGCGATAGCTCACTGTAGCCTGATCAAGCAGGCCTTTCCCTGGGTGTGGTGGCAGCTAGCCTGGGATGTGACTCTGGGGGTCTCTGGAGTCATAGCCCAGGCTAGCCACCACAACATCTGGGTAAACTCGGGGGCAAACATCTGGATGCCCCTTAACAATTGTGACGGTGGCCCATGGACCACAGCATGCCACTATCCTGTTCGTTAACACCCAGTGTCTTAGACTGAAGAAATTCCCCCCCTTGTCATGCAACCTGCCCTGCGGTACCAATGTCCCAGCTACAAGCTTGCATCAGAACGATCCCTTTAATCTTCCCCGTTAGGCATTGCTCGCTTTTACACCATAGTGAAAAAACAGAAGGGAAGGCCTGGAATTCCATCTCTTTACCGCAATTTTTAAAAAATCATCCGTTTTGCCTCTCTCTAACCTTATCACATTCAAGACCCCACATGGCAGTCACTCTCCTTCAAGTCAAGGAGAAGCAAATGGAAGTATAGTTATTTTTTCCAGCACCAGTAATCTATTTGACCTTTCTTGCAGCTTCTGACATGTGCTCACATTTCATCTGTCTCAGTGGCCCTTGCAACTGATGATTACATTGGCACACAGTAATCAAAGCTCAGACAGCACAGTGAAGGATGTATTAGAATACCTAGAGGGTGGCTTAGGTAACCATCAAAAGGAGCCAGGGGCGGATTGGGAAATCAAAGTGGCCCGGGAAAATATAGTCTTAGCCGGCCCTGTGCCAGTGGCTTGGGTCGGGTAGAGTGCACCAGATTTGGGGCCTAGCAGACACATACCAATGACCACAGTCGCAAAAAGGAACATAGGATCACACATGACCAGAGAGGGATCAAACATGGACTGACATTTATGGAAATCAGTCTGTTACATGTACTGTTAATTTATAAACCGCTGTTTAACAAGGAGGTCATGCTGAGAAATGTTAAATCACAAGACAGGGCTGGTATTAGTCACAAGACTAA
>QEPC01003920.1:128880-176542 GCA_003113815.1 Sphenodon punctatus | reverse complement strand
ATGTTAACCCTGGGAACTCCTTGCTGCTGTGTTTTGCCAGTGTTTTGGGTGTTTCCCTGTGTTTTGGGTTTATAAATTATTTATTTTAAGCTTGATGTGCATGTAGACTGTGTTTCCTTCCATCCGATGTTAACCCTGGGAACTCCTTGCTGCTGGGTTATGCAATGCCACTGGCCTACTGTCCCCCTGGCTCCGCCTACTGTCCCCCTGGCTCCACCTACTGTCCCCCTCTGGCTCTAGGCCCGCCAGCCCAGCCTTACTGCCCCAGTGCCCCTCCACATCAAAACCCACCAGCTGTCCCTGGGAAAGCACATGGAGCTGAGGGGGCCCCACATTTTGTGTTCACCCAGGGCCTCGCATTTCTAAGGCCGGCCCTGTCTGCTCCCCCAAGGTCAGTGTCAGCACAGATGTTGAAATCCCCCAGAACTAAGGTCCTTAGAGACTGCAAGACCACCTTTGACACCATCTCAGCTAGGGCGTGTAGGGATGCTGCCATACAGGTAGGTGCACGGTATATGAGAAGCAGCCCCAATCTGTCTCCAGCCAAATCGGTCACCAGATGGATCCCCTCCGTGCCCAAAATAGTCTACACTGGATACCTCCTCACAGACCAGGTGTCCTTAAAAATAACAGCTACACCACCTCCCAGCCCCTCTGATCTAGACTGGTGCTGTAGAGAGTACCTGGCTGGAACAAGGTCAGCCAAAATTGGCTTCGACTCTGTGTCCAGCCAGGTCTCTGTAATACACACGAGGTCGGCGGATTGATCCAGGATCAACTCCTGGATCGTTGTAGATTTATTACCAACTGACCTCGTATTCATCAGCAGCAGTCCTGGACCAGGGGGCCCCCCATTCTCGATCACTGCATTACCTGTCCAGAGGCCTGTGAGGGGGACTGGCATCAAGCACCTGTCCCTCCTCATTGGTGTTACCCGTCTCCCAGAAGGACCATAGTTGCCTTGGCCCATTACAACCCCAATGACTGAAGACCCCCCCCATCCTGTCACCCCACTTCCACCCCAGTGGCTGTCCCACCTGGCCCACAAAGGAGACCCCCTCACTCAGTCTCAACCCCCCTCTCACGGGGAGCCTACCCCCCTGGTCAGGTCACCCCCCCTCACACTGGGGGAACAGTCTCGACCCTCCCCAACCCAGTTCCCTCTCCCCCTTACATTGGGGGAGGGAGCCATAACTCTTCCCCTTCACCCACCAACCCAACCCCCCTCCACCCAAACTCATCCCTTTCCCAAGACAGCCCCAATAAAAAGACGTCCCCCCTAAGGGGCAAGCCCAAGAGCTTATCCCC
This sequence comes from Sphenodon punctatus, assembly GCA_003113815.1. Classification (NCBI taxonomy): domain Eukaryota; kingdom Metazoa; phylum Chordata; class Lepidosauria; order Sphenodontia; family Sphenodontidae; genus Sphenodon; species Sphenodon punctatus. Next base: position 175,234 of record QEPC01003920.1, on the reverse strand, counting down.
TCCCACCCATTAAAGCAGGACCACTAGCACCGCCCCCTCCAATTGCCAGGGTGGGTGGGTGGAAAATCCTTGGGGGAAGGATCTGTCCACTCTCCTTGGGGTGAACCCTATGTGGCTCCCAGCGCCTGAAGCCAGTTTGGGGATCCTGGTGGCAGGGCAGCAGCTGTCCTAATGGCGGGGCAATGTCCTTCTCGCAGCTTGTGAGGCGACGCTCAACAGGGTGGCCGCCTCCACCCGCTAATGTTCTTCGCCCTTTGGGAGCTGCCCTCAGGGAAGCACCCTATGTATGGTGTTACCTGGGGGAGGAGAGCAGAATTACACAGCTGCTGGGGATCCAGGCAGCTTGTGCAGCCAGCTCTCTCTTGATCTAATAAACTTGACCTAATATTCTGCACTGGCCTTGAGGTGGGGGATCTGGTGGTGTAGTGTGCTTGTTCGCCAAGGGGTGTGGGGGGGATTGGGCCTGCCCCAGCTCATGTGCGAAGTCTTGTCCAGTTCAGCTTTTCTGGGTGATGAGGGGGCTGTTCGGTCCGGCTTCCCTCCTCCTGGAGCTGAATTCATCCAGCACCCACTGTGATGTGTTTGTTGAGTACTTTGCAGATAAAATCGCTTGTATTCAGCATGAGTTTGACGTTGCATTTATTGCAGTAGGAGAACCATGACTACACCCTTGTCATGAACGGATCATTATCTCCTCTTGACCGATCTCCTGGCACATGTCTGCCCCTGAAGAGGTGTAGGACCAGTTCGGGGAACCAGAGAGGTTCCAGAATGCCCATGGGGAATTACCTCCTGATCACGATAACCATTCACTCGATGACCTCATTGTCTTCTGGAACAACTTGTTGACTGAGGCCATTAACCGAACGACTCCCAGGCATTCGCTTCTGGAATTCCAACGATATGGGTCCCCTTGGTTTACAGAGGACCTGTGCCAGATGAAGTGGGAAGGACCGCGGTTGGAGTGACAGTGGTGCCGGAGTCGTGCTGAAGCCGATCGATTGCAACATAAAGCTAGTTTAAAAGCTTATGCTGTGGCAGTGCGGGCAGCAAAGAAAGAGTTCTTTGCTTCCCTCATAGCATCCGCAAAGTCATGTCCAGCTAAGCCTTTCCAGGTGGTGCAGCAGCTGATCAGTCCGGCCTCTCTCCGCCTGGAACTGGAATCTTCCAGTGCCCGCCATGACATGTTTGCTGACTTTTTGTGGATAAAATTGCTCAGATTCACCGCAACTTTGATGCTGCACTTACAACAGTAGGTGAGTCTGAGGGGGTGGAGGATCTGCGTTGTCCAATTTCATGGGATCAATTTCAGTGGGTGTCGCCCGCTGATGTGGTAGATGTCCTTGGGGCTGTAAGGACTACCTGTTGTGAGACATTAGGGTCGTTGCTGGCGGGCGTTGTCAATGCCTGCCTTAGGGAAGGTAGGGTGCTGAGCCACCTCAAAGAGGCGGTGGTGAGGCCCCTGCTCAAGAAACCATCTCATGATGTTGATTCCCCAGCCAGCTATTGGCCAGTCTCTAACCATCCCTTTTTAGGGAAGGTTATTGAATGGGTGGTGGCTCGGCAGCTTCAGGGGCATCTAGACTGGGTCAGTTTTCTTGATACCTTGCAGTCTGGTTTCTGCCCTGGGTTTGGCATGGAGACTGCGCTTGTGGCTTTGGTTGATGACCTGCACCGTGAATTAGACCAGGGCAGATCTTCTATTTTAATTCAATTAGATCTGTCAGCTGCATTTAATACCGTTGACCATGAGATGTTGGTGGCTTGTCTGCGGGACAGGGCTGGGGTGGACAGAATTGCTCTTGAAGGTGTGTGCTGAGAACCGTCAGACATGGAGCTGCAGCACCCACTGGAGCCACAGAAGGTGCTGGAGTCACTTGAACAGGCAGGACTATCTCCTCTCCCCACACCCCGGTGCTGGTGGTGATGGAAAATATCTGGTACCGGGGGCAGGGGGCTCATTTGCAGATGGCCATGGGCTACGGAACATCTCTCCCTTCCCCCCCCCCCTTGCGGGGGTGGGATCTGGAAAGAGTTTCTTCTGGGCCACTCCCTATAACACCAGGGGCGGCTGGAGGCTGTGCCAGAGGCACGGCTTGAAGGGCATGATCAAAGGGGCTTGCCCTTTGGTCGGGCCCTTTGGTCAGGCCAGGAGATGGAGGTGGATGGGCTGTTGGTTGGACTGTCCAAAGTGACTTTTCGATTGACAAAAATTGTGAGAAGGTCTCCTTCTTCCCCCAGTGAGAGAGGGGAGGAGAGGGAGCACATCCCCTGGTGGCAGCAGGGGATGGAAGAAAGTAGTTGGGATGGGCTTCCTGGTGTGAGCAGGAAGTAATATGTTATAAGATGATGCCGTAGAGGAAGTATTGGGATGATCCATTGTGATTATTATTGGTTGTAATTGATTAATAAATTAATGTTAATTGAACTGTGGGGTTTTCTGTGTATTATGATATTTTGTTGTGTTGGGTTTCCCCTGCGTGGGATATAGAACTCAAATATTGTATTTACTATGACTGTGAGCCGCCTTGAGCCAACTTTGGTTGGGAGAGTGCGGGGTGCAAATAAACCGATGATGATGATTGATTGGTTTTGCTCATTCCTGGTCAAGACAACTCAGCGTGTGGTTCTCGGGGAATGTACTTCCTCTCCCCTGGACCTCATGTGTGGAGTCCCACAGGGTTCTATTCTGTCCCCCCTCTTGTTCAATGTGTATATGCAGCCTTTGGGTGAGGTTGTGAGAGAGTTCGGTGTGCGTTGTCATCAGTACGCCGATGACACACAACTCTACCTCTCTTTTTCTGCAGACCCAGACCTGGAAGTCTCGGTGCTCATCCAGTGCTTTGCAGCTGTGGGGGACTGGATGAGGGTGAGCCATCTGAAGTTGAATTCTGACAAGATGGAGGTGATGTTGGTGGGTAGGGCTGGGGGGGGGCAGTGACCCCCATCATTTATGGGGTCTGCCCCCCTTGGCCACACAGATCCATGGTCTGAGGGTGCTCCTCGACTCACAGCTCCGCCTGGATCTCCAGGTGAAGGCTGTGGTGAGGGGAGCATTTCACCAATTACATCTGGTACAACAGCTGTGACCGTATGTTTTGGACTCTGATCTGGCCACCATCATCCATGCCTTTATCACCTCTAGACTAGACTACTGTAATGCACCCTACGTCGGGCTGCCCTTGGGGATGGTCCAAAAGTTGCAGCTGGTGCAGAATGCAGCAGCCCGTCCCTTAACGGGGATGGGTCAACCCAAGCACGTTGCACTGGTGCTCCGTTCTCTGCACTGACTACCTATTATCTTCCAGGTGCAATTCAGGGTGCTAGTAATGACCTATAAAGCCCTAGACGGCCTGGGCTCGGGTTACCTACGGGACCGCCTCAGGCCCCGGATTGCATTGTGGCCCCTGAGGTTGGCCAGGGACGCCAGACTCGAAGTCCCCCGGGTTGTCTGGGTGGCGACAATGGGGAGGGCGTTCTCAGTGGCTGCTCCCAGGCTGTGGAATTCCCTCCCATTGGAGGCCCGCCTGGCCCTGGCCCTCCCCTCTTTCCGTAGACAGTGTAAGACCTGACTGTTCCACCAGGCCTTTGGAGAGGGAGAAGGGTAGGGTGCGGTGGGTTGGGGAGGGTGAATTCTGCCCTTTTAGTTCTTTTCATCATTTTAAATGTTTTTAATGATATTTTATGTGTGTTTTTATTGTTTATGCATTTTGTAAGCAGCCCCGAGTTGTTCTGTGAGCAGGAGGGAGCAGGATGGAAAAATAGTAAAATAGAATAAATTGTCAGGTGGCAGTGGTAGCCAGGAGCACTTTTCACCAACTCCATCTCCAATACCATCTGGTGAGGAGACTGCAGCTTTTTCTTTCTGATTCTGATCCAGACATGCTTTCATCACCTCGAGGCTAGATTACTACAATGCACTCTACATAGGACTTCCCTTGATAACTGTTCGGAAGCTGCAGCTGGTGCAGAATTCAGCAGCTTGGCTCCTTTCAAGGACAAGTACCAAAATACCGAAGTAAGGAAGTGATGAATGCTGAAATGATAAAGCAAATAATGGAATGAAGATTTGAAAATGGAAATGAATCCTGCTCTCATACTAGCTTTGCTAAGACAATTGCATATATTCCAAATTCACTGAATTCAGTATTCACTGTGAATATTAAGCTCGGGTCAAATCTGATATGATTTACGTGTTCTTGGTGGCTGTGGTCATGAGATTATATTGGTTTCAAAATGGGGTCAAGCCAGCAAAAAGCTCAGGAATCGTTAAAGGAGTGATGCATATAGCAATCACTGGTTCCCCTTTACTCTTGCAGTGAATTTCCCTGATTTGTATGTAAAAACTTATGGGGATTAAAGTAAATTGATTTTTTAAAACTGATTATTTGATAGCCTTTGAAAAATCTGAATGTTTTCCTATGATTCCCAACTTCAATAGTGGGATGTGGCCTTGGGATATTCATTTGTGTGAATTTGTAGTAAGCTTCTCAGAAAATATTAGGATTTTGTATCTTGAGGTTTTTAAAAGCATTTATACTATTATTATTATAATAATAATAATAATAATAATAAACATTTATATAGTGTCAGTCATGTGACCTGACACTGTACAGAACATAGAAATAGACACGGTCCCTGCCTGTGGCTTACAATCTAAAAGACAAGGAGGGGGAGACAGGGAGAGGGGACAGTGGGAGAGACGGGAGAAGACAGACAAACATTCAAGCGGATGCGAAGACTCAGGTGCGTGTGCTTGGCTTGGTTACAGTCAGGTTGCGACCGTCTGCAGAGGAGGGCAGGCAGTAGGTATATGGGAATGTCTAGCAGGGATTGGGAAAGGCGGTGAGGAAAAGGTGGGTCTTGAGGAGGGATGTGAAGGAACGGAGGGAGGGGGCAAGGCAGATGTGGGCAGGGAGGGAATTCCAGGCATGGGGGGCAGCGAGGGAGAAGGGTTGAATATTTATATAGCACCAACAATATGCCTGGTGTTAAACATTTTTTTGCTATTAAAGACAGATCACTGCCTTGAGGAGCTTACATTCTAAAACAGACAAAGGGAAGGGGGTAAATGGAGAGAGAGAAACATTCATGGAGTGGAGAAGTCACAGGTACATGTGTTACAAGAGGAGGAGGGGGATCCTGAAAGACGAGAGAGTATAAAGAGAAGCACAGAGGAACAATCCATGGGTTAAAACAGATGTGATGGTGGCCTTTTGTCATCCACTGTGGTCTGAGACCCACTGGAACATCTGTTTAGGTGCCCCCAGATGTTAGTCTGGGACTGCCCCAGGATGGGTAGGCAGCTAGCCCGGGCTGTGTCCTCAGAAAATCTCCAAGGACGCAGACCAGGTTAAGCGTTGTCCATGCGGGCCAACGTGGACTGGCATGTGTGTTCAGGTTGGCCAATGATATCTGTCTTGGGGCAGGGGCTGCCATGGCTGAGCACCATGGCGGGGAGAGGGGGGCACTGGGAGCAAGGCGGAGGCAGGGCTGTCCGCCTGCTCATTGGTATAGCTCGCTGCCCTACAGGACGGCTCTCCAGCTGTGGGCTCATTTGTTGAGTCCCCTCTCTGGCCCGGGCCATGTCAGCTGTGGTTTCCCGCCCCGGGCCAGGTCAGAGAGCCTCCGCACTTCCTACTTGTCTGTTTTTACCCTATATGCCACTCTGGACCCAGTGACAGGTGTTTTGACATGTGTAGAAAAATTCTGCAGCAATCCTGTTGGAGGCAGCAAACAACAAAGGAATGAATGATTAAAACCACACATTATACTGTCTCAAAGGCATGCCTGAGAATTTTAATCATTGCTAAGCTATTTGGAACACAAGTGCAGAGACACAAGGACATTTCCCAAGGTCCATGCTAGAACTGAGATGAATTGGCGTAGGAAGGTTTGGATGCTTTTAAACACTATGGGGTTTCTATAAACTCCAGTACTTTACTACTTGCCTGCACAGCCTACTCATTTTTAATGGGTTTTGTCATTTTTACTACTGTGTCTGATTAAAGAAGTCCTTGGAGAATTCAGCTTAATGAAATCATTCCTCTGGGTTCAGAAGGAACTCAGTGTCACCTGTCTTGTCTTGCTGTCACATGTTTGCAGGCAGCCATTTCACCTTGCCTTCCTCTAGGAAGCATCTTACACACTTTCAAAATGTGCTTAATTATTTTATTTTTTTTTAAAGTAGCTAGGCCACTGGAATTAAGGCAACAATTCCAGCAGGGAATTTGGCCTGTTTAGTTTACTTGTACCAATAATTGTAAAGAAAAGCATTTTGATGGACATGTGAGGGAAGGGACTGGGGGGGAAAGGATTGCAAGACAAGGTGATAAAGGTTAGGTAGAGGGAAGAATGAGAAGAAAAAACAGTTTTAAAATAGTCCAAATGAATACCTCTGATATGCTTCTTTTATGGATTTTTCAAAATATTATTTGGTGAATTCTACCCTTGCTGGGGTTCTTTTTTGCTTGACCATACAGAAGTAGGCTACAGTAGAAATCCCCTTATCCAGACACCTTTTCTTGTTGCCCAGATTAGAAGGATGTCTAGATGGGGGGGTTCTGCTGTAACAGGAATATAATGTGTTTGAGAGTTTGGAAAGTTGCGGACATAAGACATGTCCAGCCTAAGGAAAGATGCAGATTTAGGTCTGAATAAGGGGTATCTATTGTAATAACTTCATTGCAGCATGCATTTTTACACACACCTTAAAGTTCCAGATTTTTCAATCTTCTGGGTTTACAAGTCCGCAAGTAAGTTCCGGATGTATTTTTCACATGCACACACTGCCCGTTCCTGGATGCATTCTTCACATAAACACTGCCCTGAGGCAGCCTAAAGTAGCCACAGCTGTAAACGTGACAGGCTGCCATGGAAACCAAGTGAGAACAGCTGCCTGGAGCAAAGCAGTTTACCAGGATAACATTTTTCCCGCACAAAAGTTCTGGGAGAAGTTCTATGCAGAAGTTCAAAGAGCCGGATGTTTAAGATCTGAGTGAGTGATTTAGACACACAGAAAGTTCAGGCTGTAACATCCTGACATGCAGGAGAAATGTGTGTGTAAAAACACCCATTGTTATCTAATTCCAAAATTAATTAGGAAAGAAGAAAATTCTAGTGTGATGGGGATTGGGTGAAAGTGATTTTTTCTCTTTGGTCAAATGCTACCAGCGTGCTTGATTATTTGGCTCAATCTTAGTTGGAACAGCTGCCTTACCGACTAATAGGTGTGCATTCAGCCAAACTGTTTCATTATGTTGTTCGGTAGGTGTGGCACTGTGCAAAACTAAAAAGCAAGCAAACATGCCAATTATACTCAACATGCACTTACATTGGTCCTGAAACTACGAATGGCTATGTATGGATCACTGCACCTGCATACACCTGACTGCAGGGCCGTAATTTGGTAAATAAAAATCATTGCAGTATGCTATAATCTGAGAGCTCACTTGAATAAAATGGATATTTGTATTGGCAGGCAAAAGAAATTAATAAAAATACACATGTAAGTACATCTGTGTTATTATCAGGGACGCACATTTGCTGCATTTTCCCCACCGCTGGCAATGGGTAAAACGCAGTGAACAGAGGTTCCTGGTTATTATTTATTGCTATTTATTATTTATATATTTTATTTATTTATTATTTGTACTTTTACCTTGCCCTCTCTCGCCCAACGGTGACTCGAGGTGGCTTACATAATATAAAAACAATACAACATTAAAACACATAAATAATAATAGAGTAATATAAATACACAATATAAAAATAATCCAAAACCAATTCTGTGCAAGTATTATAAATACACACCCCAAACCCAACCCATCTCCCTGCCTTCTCCCCCTCTCGCCGAATGCCTGACAAAAGAGCCAGGTTTTACACTGCAGGTGGAAGGCAAAAAATTTGGGCTGAGGATCTTCTTCACTGGGAGAACATTCCACAGCGAAGGTGTGGCTGCCCGCCAAGAACGTCCGCCTCACCGTACGGACATGCCTATTGCATGAGACTTCCAGGAGGGCACTCCTCGACGACCGCACGAGCTGCCCAGGAAATGTGACAATCCTTTGGATATGCCATGTAGGTGCAGCAATGTGTCTGGCTCTGAGCAGTCATGATTAGAGTCAGGACCCTGCACGGAGGTGCTTGTTTTATTTTGAAAAATAAATAATTTCCCTGTATCTTTGCTATATACTTTTAATACTTTACACATTTTATCAGCATATTTATTTAATTTATTTAAAAGCATTTTTTAGCCACCCCCTCATGCCTACAACATCTCAGGGCGGCTTACAACAATACAATTAACAATAAAAATTTTTTTAAAAGGCATCAACAAGGAAATAAAAAACAATCCCCTCCAACCCCCCCCATCCCCAATATACCCAACTACCCCACCCTCCCTCCTCCCCTCCGAAGGCCTGGGCGAACAGCCAGGTCTTGCAGGCTCAACGGAACGCCAGCAGACCTGGGACCAGGCAGGCTTCCTTCGGGAGGGAGTTCCAGAGTCGCGGCCCGGCCATTGAGAACGCCCTCTCCATTGTGGCCCCCTGTCTCACCCAGGGGACCTCCAAGAAGGCGCCCCCAGTGGACCGAAGGGATCGCTCTGAGGCACGGAGGGTGAGACGGTCCCCGAGGTATGAGGGGCCCAGACCGTGCAGGGCTTTATAGATCAACACCAACACCTTGAATCTGGCTCAGTACGCTATAGGCAGCCAGTGCAGAGTACGGAGCACAGGCGTTATGTGCTCCCGCCTTCCCGTCCCCATAAGGAGATGGTCCGCCGCATTCTGCATCAGCTGCAGCCTCCGAACCAGAAGCAAGGGAAGCCCCACGTAGAGCGTGTTGCAGTAGTACAGCCTCAAGGTGATGAAGGCATGGACGAGAGTGGCCAGGTCGGGCCTGGAAATGTATGGGCACAGTCTCCGCACCAGATACAGCTGGCGGAAGGTGGTCTTGGCCACCGCCTCCACCTGCTGATCCAGACGGAGACCCGAGTCCAAGACCACCCCCAGACTCCGAACCTGCTGGGCAATAAGAGGATGGACCCCCCCCACAAGGGGGGCCAGAACCTCCCCTGCCCGTCCCACCACCATCAGCTCTGTCTTATCAGGATTCAGTTTGTCTGCTCTGCCTCATCCAATCTGCCATGGCCTCCAAACATTGGGAAAGCAATGAGACGGCAGGACCTGGGTCAGTTGAAAACGAGAGGTACAGCTGAGTATCATCAGCATATTGGTGACATTGCACCCCAAACCCTCTCACAATCTCCCCCAGGGGCTGCTTATACACATTAAACAATAGTGGAGACAGGATCAAACCTTGCGGAACACCGCAGGATAAGGTCTGGGGGCTTGATGTTTCAGTCCCCAGCACCCCCCGCTGATTTCTCCCCGAGAGGAATGAGCGGAACCACCCAAGGACAGTCCCGTCCAGGCCCCCCAGGTCTCGCAACCGTCTCAACAGCAGCCCATGGTCCACGGTGTCGAAAGCAGCTGAGAGATCTAGCAGGAGCAGAAATGTTGAACATTCTGCGTCCATCTCCCGGCGGAGATCGTCCACCACGGCCACCAATGCCGTCTCAGTACCATAGATGGGGCGGAACCCAGATTGAAAAGGGTCAAGGAAACTGATGATGTCCAAATACGCCTGGAGCTGCAGTGCCACTGCCTGTTCAATAACCTTCCCTAAAAGGGAAGATTAGAGACAGGTCGGTAGCTGGCGAGTGCGTCCACATCCAGAGATGGCTTCTTCAGCAGGGGGCGCACCACAGCCTCCTTGAAACTGGATGACAGCCTCCCCTGCTGAAGGGACACGTTCATTACCCTCGCCACTACCCTCACCAGGAAATTCATATGCACTTTGAATTGTCCTATTGCAGGAAATATAGGCAATGCAAATTAACAACTCACTTAATTTGGGTGAATGAATGATTGTTTTCTAGAGTTTACATTTGGAAATAAGGAAAAAATACTATTGATAAACTTCTGAGAAGTGATGGCTCCACAGTTGGATGGATCACTGCTCCTTTGTGTGTGTAGTTACCTGATCTTCCTATGCAAAAGAAGAGTGTCTGAAACATGTATGGTTTCCACTCCGTCTTCTAAAAATTCCTACCAATTATGATCAATGGAACAGTAACTTGCAAAGTGAACACCATGCCACTAACTTATTGTGATTATAGAATTGTCATTTTCCTTTCCATGAAGACATTTTCTTTTTAATGCCATTAAAAATCCAAGGAAATGAACCCAAAACCTGTGTTCAAGTCACATTGCACAAATTCACATAACAGATCAAACAATGGCACCACTCTCTTTTTTGCAGTGTGATCTTTAGTGCCTCCATGGCATATGATTGTGTATTGATTGATCTCCAGTGCCTGTTGTTGCCAATCCCATGATCACACAACTGAATAGCTTGCATAGTTTTTAAACCACATTTTCTGTTTTACATAGTTTGAAAAGAGTGGCTTTAGAAATACTGACAAAAAAGCCCAAGTGCAGTGAGACATCTAATCTGGGTTCTTTTAAGTGAACTGAAGTAGTACAGTAAGCCATGCACAAATGCTGTGCTGAAAGGTATGGGTGAATTTAAGCTAGAGGAGAAAATAGGAGGAGTGTGTGTTCTGCAATGAGCCCAAAACCTCATTAGGGAATGATAACTCAGAGATACTAAATTGTGGCCAAGAAGATACCATTTACATTGAGCCTAATTAAGCATGTGATCTTCAAGCTGATAGCGTTTTACTAGTCCTTACTGCTGGTGCAACACAAATCCCACTGCAGTGAATACAACTCTTGTGATGGGGACGGACTAGCATTGGAATTACCCACTTGGCGCACCATGCTTTCCATCATGGAAAATAATGGGTGGCCAGATCCAAATGATCAAAAATCATGCTTCGTCTTAAATTCCATGAGATTTTTTTTTTTAAAAAAAATGGTATGTGGTCCTTTTATTTCTGAATCTGAGTCTTTTCTGCAACCATGCTTTCAAACATATCTCTGCCACCACGAGGGCTTAGAAGTTTTCCTAAAACTAAAAGCTGAGATTAATAATTTTAGCAGTTCAGGGCTTTAAGAAAAGAGCTAAAAATCATACATCTCTTAAAATCACGAGTTGGCACCCTTGTGATTTTCACCTTCATGATTTTTGCTTTAGAAGCCGTTTCTTGCTGCTGTCCCAAACTTTTTCTTCTTATGTCAGCACCTCTGGCTTGTCATTTCCATGAAACAGGGCAGGCTTCTGCTATTTTTAACCTTATTTAATTAGACAAAGCTAATTTCAAATTCAGCTGTCTCAGCTGCTTACATTTTGTGGAGCCTGATGGCCTGGTTCGGAAGAAGTTTCAGGTCGTCTGACTTCTTTATGGCCAAAGTCTATTTCCTACATATCTATACAGGGAACAGAGGTGCAGCACATTCTGAGAATCTGAGCTGGCTGAAGGCCTAGGCAGATGCAGCCAGGGAGTGAGAGGAGAAAGCTGCTGATTCAGGGTCCTGCAAACACAGCTGATCTCATTGCAGCAAAAATAGGTCACTAATGACATGGGCCAGAATCCAACAACTGGCCAGGAAAACTAACTGTCTGCTGGCTGCAAAATCTGTTTTACTAGAACGCACAGAAAGAAAGCAATCTGCTGTAATTTGTTTAAAAGAACCACAGGATTACGCAAGCCGGATACTAAGACTCAGATCTCCTTCCCCTGTTTTTTTTAAGAAAGCAACTAATTTATTGTTCCAGTTCATCCCTTACTTCCATTCCCACATGTTAAAATAACCTGCTTGTTTCTAATCTGAGACCAGCCAAGCAGCTTTAATTCTTTAAAGAAAAACCCCCAACATCAGCCTGTATGCTGCTGACACTAATTTCTTTTATAGACTCCTGTCTAATGAAATGAGTTCTGGGCTAGCCTAGGCAAAATGATATTTAGTTACACAAAAATAACAGCAAGGCACATGATGATGTTTTTCCGCAAGGCAAACCAATTCATTTCCTTTTAGATCAGTCCAGCTTTTCTTGTTAAGTTGTTTGCCCAACCTGACACCCTGAATAATTCTGTAGGACAGAGAATTTAGAGCGCAGGACTGCAGGTTGTCAATATGTGCTGCTAGTGGATGCTGCTGCTACCCTCTGAATGTCAGTGGCAAAAGATCTGCCAGGATCAATGAATCCCCCTTTCCACCATATAAATGTTTTCTATCAGTCAATAATGATTTTGACACTGAGAGAAACAAAAGCTTTCAAAAACAGACAGAGGAGAGAGGATTTTATGGTTCGCGCATGGATGCCAAAGTATTATTAGGATTTCACAAGGGGTTAAGAAATTCATTTTGTGCATTTGAATTTAATTTAATTTCTTAAAAAACATTTCCTTAAACAGCAAAATACACGAAACCTCATACATCTACACAAAACCTCTCTCTCCATATAATATTGGATTTGCCAATAAGCAGCCGAGAAGAAGATACGGAGAAACACAGGAGATCCTCCTAGCAGATATGAGTGAGGAGAGGGAAATGACATAAGAGTGAGTTTTCATTTCACTGACATCTCATCCTGTTGCTCTTCGGTGTTATTTTCTCAAGTGACAGTAGGACACCACAGATACCAGATAAGAACCATGGGTGAAAACAGACATGATGGTAGTGCACTTTAGCCTGTGATAGCCCGCCTTAGCCTAGGACTCACTTGCATGTCTGGTTGGTCGCCACCAGATGTTTGCCCGCTACTGCCGTGGAGTGGGCTTCCAGTTGCTATGGGATTGCATGGGGCTGTGGTGGTCAGAGATGCAGACCAGGCGAAGGCCCGGCCACCTGGGCTAAACCAGGTTGACAATCTCCCTTCTGTCTGTTACGGGCCTGGCCAGCCCTGTCACGAGGCGAGGTCAGAGGATCGAGCCCAGAGGAGCTCACTCATGACCCCACTGAAAAGCTGATGGGAGAGCTGAAGGAGTGCACCCAGGCTCATCGAACAGCTGTTCAGTGGGGTTGGATGCACATGCTCCTCCAGGACCCTCCAATCAGCTGTTCAGTGGGTCTGGGTGAGTGCATCAAACAGCTGATGGGGGGCCCAGTGGCACACCTTCACCAGGCCCATGTGCACATACCAAACAACTGATGAGAGCCCCCCCCGCCCCGAAGGAACACCTCCATCAGCTTTTTGGTGCACGCCCTTAGGCCAGATGAAGCTGTGCCTCTGAGTTCCCCCATAAGCTCTTCCCAGGGGCCTGATTCTGCTGTGCAGTAGGGGACCAGGAGTCCTGTCCCATGTGGACAGTTTCTCAGTTCAACCCGGGACACAGAGGGACCTCTGACAGCAGCCCCCGTACTCAGGGGGAGGGATGTTTGTGTGAACAGCCTTCCCGGCCAATGCAAGGAATTGTGGCTGCAGCAACCTGCCCTGGGGCAGCCTGGGGGAGGTACCCTGCCACCATTACATCCCTTTTCACCCCATATTGGCTCTTGAGGTGCATATATAACTGCTTTAAATTCATTTACATCCTAGGGAATGAACAGGTCCTGGTCTTTAAGGCCCTGATCGAGATAGGCCCTGGCTATATTTGAGACCTGCTCCTGGAACCTCACCCTACTAGTTATCTATACTCAGATGTCACCCATAGTGACATCTATATTTACAGAATTTATAGAAGTCGTAAATGTTTGTCTTCAGTAAGCCCTTTTCTGATCTCTACAAAGACCAAAAGGAAAGAAACCACCAGACTTCAGAATCCTGGGAGAAATACCTATGATGGGTATTTCATATTCCCGCACAACAGATAAGCAAACTTTAAATGACTCTTTCTAAATGAGTTTCTAGGGCTACCCTCCAAGTACATTTGCAGCATTTATTTATTTATTTTATATTAAAATTTATATGTCGCCCCCTCCTGCCTCAGGCATCTCAGGGTGGCTAACAACATTTAAAAAACATTGAAAACATGTTAAAATACACAGTGATAAAATTAAAATTAAAACAACCTAAAAAACCCATACCCATCTCCCTCGATAAAGGCCCAGCGGAACATCCAGGTCTTACACAGTCTATGGAAAGAGAGGAGGTCAGTAATCAAGCGACCCTCCAATGGAAGGGAGTTCCACAGCAACAAAGAACACCCTCCTCATGGTAGACATCCTGGAAACCCGGGGGACCCTGAGGAGGGTGCCCCCGGCCAACCGCAGGGGCCGATCCAGGACCCAGAGGGTGAGGTGGTCCTGCAGGTAGGTGGGACCCAAGCCATTTAGGGTCTTAAAGATCAACACCTTGAATTGGGCCCGGAAAACTATTGGCAGCCAGTGCAGAGAGCAAAGCACTGGTGTAATGTGCTTGCTTCGGCTTGTCCCAGTCAGGAGACTGGCCGCCGCATTCTGCACTAGCTGCAGCTTCTGAATCAGCCTCAAGGGTAGCCCCACGTAGAGTGCGTTAAAGTAATCCAGTCTTGAGGTAATAACAGCATGGATGACTGTGGTCAGATCCAAGTCTGAGACATACGGCCTAAGCCAACGCACCAGATGTAACTGGTGAAATGCCCCCTTTGCCACAGCCACCACCTGGACATCCAGGCAGAGTTGTGGATCCAGGCGCACCCCCAGACTCCGGACCTGAGCAACCAAGGGAGGACGGACCTGGGGGACATTACTCTCTCAGCTTTCCCGACAACCATCACCTCCATCTTGTCAGGATTTAATTTCAGGCGGCTCACCCTTATCCAATCCCCCACAGCTGACAAACACCAGGTAAGCACAGAGACTGCCGGGCCTAAGTCAGATGAAAATGAGAAATATAGCTTGGTGTCATCAGCATATTGATGACACCTCACCCCAAATGCCCTGACAACCTCCCCAAAAGGCTGCATGTACACATTGAACAGGATAGGGGATAGAATGGAACCCTGTGGAACCCCACACGTGAGACCCCAGGGGGGAGATGAGAACTCCCCCAGCACTACACCCTGGGTTCTCCCAGCCAGGAAAGAGCAGAACCATTCAAGGTTTTGTTCCTGGACTGTTGTAACAAAATTCCAGTCAACAACCAAGTCCTTCATTTTTTCATGGCTAATCCAAAAAAAGCTCCTTGTGCAAGATTCTGAACTGGCTCCAACATACCCAGTGTTCTGGGTTGCTAGCTAACTGTTGGCAGCTAACACTGACTAACTTTCCTTTTCCCAATCCGGCCGGAATGGCCCTTGGCTCGCCAGTGATGGCAGCCATTAGGGCCTGTTGTTGTGCTCCCCCTATAAAGGATGGGGCAAGGCAGGGACAGACACCCTCGCTGCTGCAGCCTTGCTGCAGCAGGGAGCGTTGTTGGGAAAGCGGCCAGGAGGGGGCAGGAAAAGTGCGTCCCAGCCAGCGTTGCTGCGGCAACCAGGGCTGCGCCAATGAGGAAAGAGCACGGGCTTTGAGGCCCCGCTCTGTTGAGGGGTGGGGCCTCTTTACCCAGCGTACCTCACGCTTGCTGCATTCTCGGCATGTCACCTCCGGAGCAAGCCGCTCCTCGTCACTGCGCCAGCCCACTCTTCACCTCCACGCCCAGCCAAGGAGCGTGGGAAAGGCGAAGGCCAAGACCTGGAAGGGCTGGAAGCATTCTGCCAAGACTGGAACTGGCCCCCTGGCCGAGCCTATAAAAGGGCCTGAGCCCGATGCTGCACCAGGACCCAGCATCGAGGAGGGCTCTGCCCCGACTGTCCTTGGGGCCCTCCAAGACAGGTTGGTGGGGTGCGAGGCCCTAACGGGCTGCATGGCTGTGGTCCAGGGCCAGGCCTCACACCCATATTTGGCCCAGCTGGGCCTTCAAGGGATTTCCCCACACCACGGCCTGGATTGGGCTGGCGGAGTTACCTCTGATGCAGACCCCCCTTTTCCTGACCCCTGCGATGGGCGTGGGGCCTTCAGGGGTACAGAGTGGGGGCATAGGGGTGTTCACAGCCCCCCCAATGCAGTGACTTTGCAAGGGCTATACCTGGCCTGGTTTCCACAGGGGGGCGCCCAGATAGGGCATCCAGGGCCACTACTAGGGTACCCCCCAGGTCAGGGGCAGGTGTACCCCCCCTGGCCTGGCATCGCTATCTGAACCAAGGAGGGGGGAGCAGGGTGGTAGTAACCCCAACTAAATATAGGCATGCAGTGGAAGGGTCGGCGCCGGCCATGGTCCCATACCTATCTGCCCAGGCGGGGAAGGGCCCAGTCCCGGGCTCGGCTTGGGGCTCATCCTACCTGCGAGGCCCCGCCAGCCCCTGCCCCCACTCAGGTTAAAGAGGGAAATGTCACAGGGCAGTCCACCCCCAGTGGGCGGGGGTGGTGGACCACGGCAGCGCCTCTCTTTTTCCCCACAGGGATCTAGAGCACTATCAGGGAGCGATGGCTGGTGGGGAGGAGGGGATGGCGGTGGGAGTACACGGCCTCTGGTCAAGCATTGGGAGGCATAGCAGGGTGGCTCCCACAGGGGAATAGCCAAAGTCAGCTGTCATATTATGGTGACCCCCAGGTGCCCCGGAACTAGTATGGCTCCAGGACCAGTGACCCCCCTGGTTGGGATCAGTTGGTCAGCAGTTGCAAAGAGGAAAACCCCCCCACCTGTGGTGGAATGGGGCCTGGGTACCCATCCCGGGTCAGCATGGCCCCCCTCCCACTGCAGGAGGGGGCCAGGGGGCATACGGGACCCTGGCTGCCCAGGTGTGGACAAACCACCAGAATACCATAGGGCAACCTGTGGGGATTCATAGGCCACCTGCCCCCTTTGGTGGTGGCTACGGAGATGTTTCGGCCCCCATAGGGACACACCTCCTGCAGTCTATCAGGGAAAGGATTTGAAAGGGGGAATACCTGGACGTATTCACCCTCCTATTCACTGATCCCATACAAGATCCGAGTGATAAGGAGGATAGTAAGGAGAAGGAGTGCTTCAAGCGCCCGAAAGTGGACCGCAACTGGGCTAACTGGACGTTGGCGTATTCTATTTACCAAGGGGTGATGGTCCAGGCATACCCAGACCGAGCGTATGTGCTTATGAAATACGCGGACATCGTTTGCCATGCCTATAATACAGGGCTAGCTCAAATACGATGAGGCATTCCGCCACAGGGCTTCCTACACTCCGAGGCTGCGTTGGGATTTATGGTTGGATTCAGTGAATGACGTGGCCAATGCTCCCAGGACGGATAGTGGGCACTGGCCACGTTCTGACCCGGGGAGGGGTGGCCCCATCCAATGATTCCTTTTAGAGCGAGGGCCGGAAGGCCCAAGCCTCTGGAGGGAATCTTTGCTGGGAATTTGCCCACGCAGGCAGGTGTGAGTGTGTGGGTTGCAGATTCTGCCACTCGTGTGCTATCTGTGGCGGAAGCCACGGCACAGCGGCATGCAACAAAGGGCGGCCACCCTGGGGTAAGGGAATATACAGTCAAGGACCAACCGGGAAAGGAGACCAGGGTAACCCACTAGGTGGGGGCGTTACAAAGGGCTCCAACCCCAGTTAGGATTGACCAGCTGGCACAGGCCCTAGTCGAACACCCGAACAGAGAGGAGATGTTATACATAGTTGTCGGGTTTCGTCATGGTTTTAGGATTCTGGCAGGTGATGTCCAGCAGGGTAAGGTTGCTCTGAACCTTAAATCAGTAGTGGGGCTAGAATATATGGTGCAGGCCAAGCTGAACAAGGAGGTCAGCGAGGGGAGGGTGGCCAGCCCTTTCCTATCTCCACCTTTACAGGGCATGATCAGTCAGGGAACTCCAGTCTCTGGTGGGAGTCTTAACTTTGCTTGTAGGGTGGTATCTGCTGGTTGGGCCTTCTTATTCCACCTATATGAGAAACTGGGCAGTAATCCCCAACCACACCATCATATCCGGGTCACTAGGGAGATGAAGGATGACCTGCGGACCTGGGCTGCATTCCTATCGGGTTTTAATGGGGTTAGTTTCTGGAGGGAGGATTTGTTGGTTGAGGCAGAGCTGCAAGTCCACTCCAACGCTGTGGGCGGTATGCACTTCAGGGTGTACTTTCATGATAAATGGTGTGCAGCCCCATGGCCCTGGGAATGGACAGAACAAGGAATAACCAGACCCCTCACATTTCTGGAATTCTTACCAATTGTACTGCCCTCTCTCACTTCCCGATGGAGGGCTTTCGCTCCCTGGTGCCGGGAGTCAGCTTGACACCTGATCCTCTCCCGCCGGCGGTGTGGAGCCTTGGAAGTATACAACATCATACAGGGATCCCTGGCTGCCCGAACCAGGGTGGCTTACGAAAGGGCCTTTAGGTAGTTTCAGGTATTTCGTGCATTGAAAGGTTGGAGAGTGAGTTTTCCGATACGGGAGGCACAGATGCTCCAATTCACCCTGTCCTTAAGGAACGGGGGAGCGGCGGTAGGGACCATCATGAGCAAGCTTTTGGCCTTAGGTTTCATGAGCTGTCTCTCCGACCACACCCGCGACCGAGATTTTTTTGCCCGTAGAATGCTTGAGGGTTGGTCTCGCGAACAGCCCAGACAACAAGATAGCAAGACCCCTATTACCCCCCTCCCCGCTTGTATGGATCTGCAGCGCCCTCCCACAAATTTGCATGGATCAGTATGAGTCCACACTTTTTGCAGCGGCATTTAAAATTGCCCTTTTGGGGGCATTTAGAGACAGCGAGGTAGTGGATGAATCAGCCAGGGACAACACTAATTGGGCACTGGCTATTGGGGACGTTCATATAGGACAACATACTCTACATATCAGGCTAAGATGGTCAAAGACGGACCAGAGGGGCAGGGGGCAGATAGTCACCCTCCGTAGGGAGGGGTCCAATGAGTTGTGCCCAGTGAGGGCTCTTGAGGGGTACCTGGGGATCCGCCCGGCTAGATTGGGCCGGGCGGATCCCCAGTCTACGCGTCCTGCACTCCCCTGACCAGGTACCAATTTACCGTCATTTTGCGGAGGGGATTGGGTCACCTCGGCCTACCCTCCTGGGAATACAGATCTCCTTAATTTTGAATAGGGGATGCAACTTCTGCTCCAGCGGGTTTGACAGAGCAGGATATAAGGGTGTTACGGCGCTGGCGGTCTCGGGCCTACAGAACCTACATCCAAGGCGTCCCACAGTAATTTTCCTTTTGTTTCCCTGCTCCCAGGTTTGGAAAGGTTCCCACACAGAGATCTAATTTGGATAATCGACCACAGCTTGGGCCGGGAAGGTTCCCACACAGAGATCTAATTTGGATAATCGACCACAGCTTGGGCCGGGCGCTGGGCCGGGAAGGCAGCTGGGAGAACCCGCTGGGGAACCCAGTTGGGCCTCTCAGCCAGAGTCGTGATCTGCTGGAAGGGGTGCAGTGAGATGCGATGGCATTAGTTACTGCCTATGCTCAGGGCGGAGGTGTATGGACCTTCACCAGATGTGGTCATTCACCTGGGTGAGAACGACCTGCCAACAATGAAAGGGGTTGGATTAATAGTTATCAAATCAGACATACTGGGGTATTATTATTATTTATTTATTTACCATTTATATAGCACCAGCAATGTACCTGGCACTTTACAAAAAATAAGATGGACATGGTCCCTGCCCAAGAGCTTACAATCTAAAGACAGGGGGAGGGGAGACAGGGAAGGGGGAAAAGAGGGAGAGACAAGGGATGCGAGAACATGAGGGATGGGAGAGACATGAGGATGGGAGAACTCAGGTACATGTTCTTGGCTTGGTTATCATCCCCTGGGTGGGGATGATTAGCAGGAGTTCGAAGGGGCAGAGCAGAAGAGGTGGGTTTTGATGAGGGACTTGAAGGTGTGGAGGGTGGGGGCAAGGTGGACAAGGGCAGGGAGGGAGTTCCAGGTGTGCGGGGCAGGAAGAGAGAAGGGACGAAGGTGGTTGGGGGAGCAGGGGAGGTGTGGGAAGGTGAGGGAGGGGATGGAAGATGAGCGGAGTGCTCGAACAGGGGTTCGGAGGTGGATCAGGGCAGAGAGGTAGGGGTGACTGAGGTTGTGAAGGGCTTTGTAAGTGAGGACAAGGAGCTTGTGCAGAATATGCTCAGGAAGAGGGAGCCAGTGGAGAGAGGAGAGGAGAGGCTGCACATGGTCAAAGCGACAGGCAAGGTGGATGATCCTGGCAGCAGAGTTTTGAACAGACATGAGGGAAGAAAGGTGAGAGTGGAGAAGGCCAGCAAGGAGGAGGTTACAGTAGTCGAGGCGTGAGATGACTAGGGCGTGGATGAGAGTTTTGGCAGAGGAGACAGACAGAAAAGGGCGGATCTTAGCAATGTTGTGAAGGGAGAAGTGGCAGGATTTGGCGATGGAGTCAATGTAGGGTTTGAAGGTCAGGTGCGAGTCTAAAATGAAGCCCAAGCTACGGGCTTGAGGGACAGGGAGCATGGAGACCCCGTCAATGGCAATTGACAGGGAAGAGGGAGAGGAAGGATTGGGAGGGAAGATACGGAGTTCAGTTTTCACCATGTTCAGTTTGAGTTGGCATTGAGACATCCAGGCGGAGATATCAGAGACAGTTGGTGAGACAAGCTTGAACAGAGGGGGAGAGGGAAAGAGTGGAGAGAGAGAGTTGAGTGTCGTCAGCATATAGGTGGTATTGGAAACCGTGGGAGGCAATGAATTTACCTAGGGATTGGGTGTAGATAGAGAAGAGGAGAGGGCCAAGGACAGAGCCTTGGGGAACCCTGACCGAGAGGGGTAGGGAGGAGGAGGGGGAGGAGTTAGGAAGAGATACACTGAAGGAGTGGTCAGAAAGGTAGGAGGAGAACCAGCCGAGGACACAGTCCCGAAATCCAAGGGAGTGAAGCGATTCAAGCAGGAGCGAATGGTCAACCCGGTGAGTGATAAAGCCCGGCGAAACATCAATAGGGATGTTGGGAAGTGGATTACCCAGAAAGGGCGAAACATCAATAGGGATGTTGGGAAGTGGATTACCCAGAAAGGGGGATACAGAATAAGCCATCTGGAACTCACGTATCGGAATCCCGAGTTTTATAGAGATGACAGTGTGCACTTGTCCCCATCAGGAAATGACAGTTAGCGTGCCACTTTAAAGGCAGAGTTGGTAAGGGTTTCGGAATTGGAGATGGACTTGGGTGGGGGTCAGGCCCGTCCGACGTAAACATTGGCGGGCCCTTAGTGACAGGAGTCCAGTACTGTTAGGAAGTTTTTTATAGGAAATCATTAGTGGTGGAGCCATCTCCCTAAGAGATGGGGAGCAACAGCTGGCGCAAAGGCATGGCATGGCCAGCGCTAGGCTGAGCCTCCCTGGGAGGGGTGGTCCATGATTGGCGGCCAGGGACATGAACGATCTCCAAGCTTGCGGCCACCCAGAATCCTTACTCCTGTCCTAGAAGGACAATGTCCCCTTTGGGCCAAGGCCGCAAGCCAAGGGCCAAAGGGGAGACGAGGTATAACGTTGGGGAAGGCACTGGAGGGCACATCCAGGCCTAGACCCCTGGCATTATTGTTTAAGCAGTTATTGTTGGGAGTACTGGACCCAATTACTATAGGCATTTAACCCCACCAGCCTAATTCCAATTTGAATAAAGAGTGCGGCTGTTTAAAATCCAACAAATGTTGTCCTTGTCTCATTCCGGATGCGCCGACAATTGATTTGTTATTTTTCATATGTGCATGCACACAATATGTTCACAAAATATGAAGGGGATGCTTAAAACCACAACTCCAAATAAATTGTACATAGATCATTGCATAAACTGTTTAAACTCAACCATTATTTCAAATTTCAAGCTGTGGAAACTCAAGCTAATGGGGGGGAAAAAGCTTATTTATTGTATTTCTCGTTATGGAGAGTCTTAGATGGTTTTTTAATGTTACCTAATAATTTAGAGTGATTATTTACCATAACAAAATCTCACAGATACAATATTACTTATTAAATCTGTAGTTCCTTTCATTTGATAATCTCAAAGGAATTTACACACAATGAAGGAAATGGCTAACATCACTGAAAGATAGGTAAATATTATCCCCACTTTAAAGATGGAGAGCTACAAAAACTAAGGGACTTGTTCAAGGTCAAAGTGAATTAGGGACAGTGCTGCTGAGCATAGCTTGAGTCACAATCCTGTGTCTTACACCAAAACATCATACTCCCTCACTAGGCCCCTGAGAGTGTAGCATTTTAAAAACAACAACAACAAAAAATTGTTACTTGGCAGATTCTTTCCATTACAATCAATATTGACTATCCTGTATGTTGGCTAAAAAGGATATTTTGTAAGTAATAGGCCTGCTTGTCTGTCTCTGGCTGCTCTTATATGAGTGGGTCGCAGTCGCGTGACCCACTCGCCTGATTTTTCAAAATCCCACAAGGCTGGATTATAAGGGACGATGGATGCGATCACGCACATTCAAGGTGGTTGCGCATTGTTTGCCGACTGTGAACTAAATACTTCACAGGATTTTGAAAAACGTGCGAACGGATCACGCAACTGCGACCCGCTCGTATAAAAGCACCCTCTCTCTGTGTGTCATGTTGGGACTTAAGAAAGATTCTACTTTTAGAGGTATTCAGTGCAACACCAGCCCCGACTTGGCGGGGGGCGGTGTTGCTATGGTTTTTAAGGAGTCTTGGACTGCTAGGAGGTATCCGGTGCAATCAATTCCAGAGATCGAGGCCCTCCATCTTGTGTTTCATTTGGCCAGAGACAGAATTGGAGTGCTGCTGGTGTACCATGCTCCTTCTTGTCCAGCAGCATCCCTCTTCGCCCTAGTGGAGCTAGTGTCTGGGGTGGTGTTGCGCTCCCCAAGGGCCTTGGTCCTGGGGAATCTCAACATTCACACTGATGCTGGCCTTGTGGGTGCGGAGTGTGAGTTCATGGCCGCTATGGCAACCATGGGTCTGTCTCAGATGGTTAGGGGCCTTATGCATGAGGGGGGGGCATATGCTCGACTTGGTGTTTTGCTCCGGCCTTGAGGCGGATGATCCGGTAGTGGGGGAAGTGAGTTCTATGCCCTTGTCATGGATGGATCATGACCTCCTGCAGGCCAGACTTCTAGCGCATGACATCCCCCAGAAAAAAAAGGGGGGGGAACCACCACTGGAGGCTGATGGAACCGCAGCAGTTCCAAGAAGCCCTGAGGGAAGTGTCCTTAGACCTTGATGGCCGCTCGGTTGATGATCTTGTCCTACTTTGGAATGTCTTGCTGGAGGAGACCATCGATTGGGTGGTTCCTAGTCATCTGCTGCCACCGCTTCACCATCGTAAGACCACTTAGTTTACTGAGGGGCTGAGGTGTATGAAGCGGGAGGGGCGGCATCTAGAGTGCTGCTGGTGCCACTCTCATGCTAAATCCGATTGACTACAGCATCGGACCCATTTGCAGTCCTATGCTGTGGCCATGAGGATGGCAAAGGAATTCTTTGCCACCTTCCTGGCTGCTGTGAAGTCGCGTCCAGCAGAGCTCTTCTGGGTGGTGAGGGGGCTGGTCAGTCCGGCCTCCCTCTGCCTGGAAGGGGAGGTTTCCCAAGCCTGCTGTGAAGAATTTGTGAACTACTTCGCAGATAAGATCGCTCGGATCCAGCACAATTTTGGGGTTGGGATTGACGCAGTAGAGGGAGAACTGGGGGTTATGGATGCCTCGTCTGGTCCATCTTTGTGGGATCAGTTTCAGGAAGTGACACTGGCTGATGCCGAGGGGGCACTGGGGTCTGTTAGGGCCACCTTTTGTGAATTAGATCCTTGCCCGTCCTGGTTGGTGAAAGCCACCAGGGAGATGTTGGTGCTGGTGGGGGAGATCAATGTCTCCGTTTGGGAGGGCAGGGTGCTGGACTACCTCAAGCAGGCGGTGGTGCAGCCCCTGCTTAAGAAACCATCTTTAGATGGTGACACACTCGCTAGCTATCAGCCTGTCTCTAACCTCCCCTTTTTAGGGAAGGTTATTGAATGGGTGGTGGCCCAGGGGGAACTCCAGTGCCATCTGGATGGCATCGATTTCCTGGATCCTTTTCAATCAGGATTTTGACCAGGAATATGGCACCGAGACTGCATTGGTGGCCTTGGTGGACAACCTCCGCCAAGAGATGGATTTGGGACATTCAATATTACCCTTCCTGTTGGATCTCTTGGCAGCATTTCATACAGTTGACCATGGGTTGCTGCTGAGGCAGCTGCGGGCCCTGGGGGTGGTGGTGGGTCGGCGGGACTGTCCTAGGATGGTTCCGCTCATTCCTCTCGGGGAGAAGTCAGCGGGTGGTGCTGGGGGAAGAAACATCTAGCCCCTGGGATCTCACTTGTGGCGTACTGCAAGGTTCCATTCTGTCTCCATTGTTGTTTAATATTTACGTGCGACCCCTGGGTGAGGTGGTGAGGCAGTTTGGTGTGGGTTGTCACCAGTATGCTGGTGACACCCAGCTATCCCTCTCTTTTTCAGCAGACCCAGGTCCTGCAGTCTCAGTGCTTTCCCAGTGCCTGACAGCAGTGAGCAACTGGATGCTGAACCCTGATAAGACAGAGTTGATGTTGGTGGATAAGGCAGCTGAGGCGATGGCCCCACTTGTGGAGGGGATCTGCCTCCTACTGGCCCTGCAGGTGTGGAGTTTGGCGGTCCTGCTGGCCTCTGGCCTCCGCCTGGAGCCTTTCGCCAATTACATCTTGTGCGGAGGGTCCAGCCATATGTCTCAAACTCCGACCTGGCCACCCTCATCCACGTGTTCATCACCTCTAGGTTGGATTACTGCAACATGCTATGCGTGGGGCTGCCCTTGGTGATGGTTTGGAAGCTGCAGCTGGTGCAGAATGCTGTGGCCCACCTCCTGATCGGGACGGGTCGTAGGGAACACATTAAACCAGTGCTCCGGGCTCTGTGCTGGCTTCCTATAGCGTTCTGGGCCCGATTCAAGGTGCTGGTGTTGACCTTTAAGGCCCTACACGGCCTGGGCTCCTCCTACCTGAGAGACCACCTCACTCCCCAGGCCCTGGAGCGATCACTGTGATCCGCCGGGGGCGCCTTCTTGGAGGTCCCCCGGGTAAACCGGAGGGCCGTGATGGAGCAGGTGTTCTCGGTGGTCGCACCATGGCTGTGGAACTCCCTCCCAGAGGAGGCTTGCCTGGCTCCCAGCTTGTTGGCCTTCCGCCGGGCCTGTAAGACCTGAATGTTCATCCAGGCCTTTGGGGGAGGGGAGGTAAAGGGATAGGGGATGGGATTTTTTAGCCGGTGGGTCTTACCTCTTTTTATTGTATTTAATGTTTTTGTAACCCCCACCCCCTTTTTATATATCTTTATATATTTTTATTTGTTTTAACTTTTATTTGTTTTAACTCAAGCTCGTCTCATCAACTGTCTTTCTGACATCTCTACCTGGATGTCTCAACGTCAACTCAAACTCAACATGGCTAAAACTGAACTCCTTATCTNAGAAGAGGAGAGGGCCAAGGACAGAGCCTTGGGGAACCCTGACCGAGAGGGGTAGGGAGGAGGAGGGGGAGGAGTTAGGAAGAGATACACTGAAGGAGTGGTCAGAAAGGTAGGAGGAGAACCAGCCGAGGACACAGTCCCGAAATCCAAGGGAGTGAAGCGATTCAAGCAGGAGCGAATGGTCAACCCGGTGAGTGATAAAGCCCGGCGAAACATCAATAGGGATGTTGGGAAGTGGATTACCCAGAAAGGGCGAAACATCAATAGGGATGTTGGGAAGTGGATTACCCAGAAAGGGGGATACAGAATAAGCCATCTGGAACTCACGTATCGGAATCCCGAGTTTTATAGAGATGACAGTGTGCACTTGTCCCCATCAGGAAATGACAGTTAGCGTGCCACTTTAAAGGCAGAGTTGGTAAGGGTTTCGGAATTGGAGATGGACTTGGGTGGGGGTCAGGCCCGTCCGACGTAAACATTGGCGGGCCCTTAGTGACAGGAGTCCAGTACTGTTAGGAAGTTTTTTATAGGAAATCATTAGTGGTGGAGCCATCTCCCTAAGAGATGGGGAGCAACAGCTGGCGCAAAGGCATGGCATGGCCAGCGCTAGGCTGAGCCTCCCTGGGAGGGGTGGTCCATGATTGGCGGCCAGGGACATGAACGATCTCCAAGCTTGCGGCCACCCAGAATCCTTACTCCTGTCCTAGAAGGACAATGTCCCCTTTGGGCCAAGGCCGCAAGCCAAGGGCCAAAGGGGAGACGAGGTATAACGTTGGGGAAGGCACTGGAGGGCACATCCAGGCCTAGACCCCTGGCATTATTGTTTAAGCAGTTATTGTTGGGAGTACTGGACCCAATTACTATAGGCATTTAACCCCACCAGCCTAATTCCAATTTGAATAAAGAGTGCGGCTGTTTAAAATCCAACAAATGTTGTCCTTGTCTCATTCCGGATGCGCCGACAATTGATTTGTTATTTTTCATATGTGCATGCACACAATATGTTCACAAAATATGAAGGGGATGCTTAAAACCACAACTCCAAATAAATTGTACATAGATCATTGCATAAACTGTTTAAACTCAACCATTATTTCAAATTTCAAGCTGTGGAAACTCAAGCTAATGGGGGGGAAAAAGCTTATTTATTGTATTTCTCGTTATGGAGAGTCTTAGATGGTTTTTTAATGTTACCTAATAATTTAGAGTGATTATTTACCATAACAAAATCTCACAGATACAATATTACTTATTAAATCTGTAGTTCCTTTCATTTGATAATCTCAAAGGAATTTACACACAATGAAGGAAATGGCTAACATCACTGAAAGATAGGTAAATATTATCCCCACTTTAAAGATGGAGAGCTACAAAAACTAAGGGACTTGTTCAAGGTCAAAGTGAATTAGGGACAGTGCTGCTGAGCATAGCTTGAGTCACAATCCTGTGTCTTACACCAAAACATCATACTCCCTCACTAGGCCCCTGAGAGTGATCTAGATGTGTATAAGAGACAGGTGATGGGGGCCTCCACCCCCTCGCCCCTACCCACCAGCATCACCTCCGTCTTATCGGGATTTAGCCTCAGACAGCTCACCCTCATCCAGTCCCCGACAGCCGCCAAACACCAAGTATGCACTGAGACTGCTGGGCCAGGGTCCGATGAAAATGAGAGCTAGACCTGGGTGTCATCAGCATATTGATGACACCGAACCCCAAACTTTCTCACGACCTTGCCCAGCGGCTGTATATATATGTTGAACAGTAGAGGGGACAGAATAGAACCTTGTGGGACTCGCATGTGAGGTCAAGAGGGGATAAAAAAACAATCCCCTAGCACCACCCACTGAGTTCTTCCAGCCAGGAAAGAGTGGAACCATTCAAGAACAGTCCCGCCCACCCCGGCTCGGTCTTGCAACTGAGCCACCAGCATCTTATGGTCAACGGTATCAGAAGCCGTTGACAGATCTAAAAGGATCAGGCGAGACGACCATTCCTGATCCATATCACAGTGAAGGTCATCAACCAGTGCCACAAGCACGCACTCTCGGTGCCACGTCCTGAGTGAAAGCTGGACTGCAAGGAATCTGGGAAGCTGATGCGGTCCAGATGCTTCTGCAGCTGCTGAGCCACAACCTGTTCAATAACCTTCCCTAAAAAGGGAAGGTTAGAAACTGGCTGATAGCTGACTAGGGAATCAATCTCAAGCGATGATTTTTTGAGCAGAGGTTGCACCACCGCCTCCCTGAGATGGTCCTGTACTCTGCCCTCCCATGGGGAGACATTAACTGCCCCAGCCAGCAACAGTCCCAATGTCTCTCAGCTGGCCTTGACCAGCCAGGACAGGCACGAGTCCAGTTTACAAAAAGTGGCCTTAACAGCCCCCAGAAGTAGAACATCCCCACATCAGTGAGTGACACCATCTGAAGCTGATCCCACAAAACAGGACCAGATGAGGTGTCCATAGCCTCTGCTTCTCCTACTGCAATAAATGCAGCGTCAAACTTGCATAGAATACGAGTGATTTTATCTGGAAAATACTCAACAAACACGTCACAGCGGGTGCTGGATGAATCCAGCTCCAGGAGGAGGGAAGCCGGACTGACCAGTCCCCTCACCACCCAGAAAAGCTGAGCTGGACAAGACTTCGCACATGAGCTGGGGCAGGCCTAATCCCCCCCACACCCCTTGGTGAGCAAGCACAGCCACTACACTTTGGGTTGGGAAGGAGAGCTGGCGACATGGTCTGCTCCCCTGTGGCCATCACCAGCCCCTCTACACCCCGGGGTGGGTCGAGGAGCCGGCCACGTAGGGCTAGATGACCAGACTCCTTCTGTGCTGTAGGATTGGGCTCACTGCCACTAGGCAGCTGTTGGGGTGTGTGTGGTGAACCCACGTGCACACTCCTCCCGCTGCCTAACAGCTGATTGTGGGTGGGTGGGGAGCCTGGGAGGAACATTCATGCCCCTCCCACCCATCCATCAGCTGATGGGGGGGGTGGAGGCATGTGAGGAGTTGTACATCCCTCCCACCTGCCCAACAGCTGAATCCTGGAAGTAAACATAGTAATGTGGTATTTCAGTTATGCAGTAACGTGGTAATAAAGGTAATGGTAATACGGTAAACCAGTTAACCGGTGCGGTGGTATTCAGTTTGTTGTTAGTATGCTCTTTCCAGGCACCCCCTCCCCCTGATTCACCCACCTAACAGATGACTGGGGGGGAGGAGGGGCCCAGAGGAGCATGTGCGCTCCTCCTAAGCCCCCTTCCCTGATCAGTTGTTGGGCAGGTGGGAGGGGTGTGCAGCTCCTCCTAGGCCCTCCTCCCCCATCCACCCACCTAACAGCTGATTGTAGGGGAGGGAAGCCTGGGAAGAGGGGGCACACTCTTCCCAAGCCCTTATTACCCATGATCAGGTAATAGGTAGTGGGGAAGGGGGTGGTCCTCCTGGCCCGATCCATAGACCCTGCTTCGTGACAGGGCTGCACAGCCCAGCCACACAGGAGGCAGGCCCTTTAACTTACTTTGGGCAGTGTTATCCCACTTTGAGCAATGTTACTATGCTCTGTGCCCCTGGCCTTTTTTAGAGGACACATTGTGTAGTAGCTGGCTGCCCGCGTTGCCCTGCACGCAGGGCAGGGTGTACATCTGGTGGCCACAGGGCATATGAACCATTGCATCACATGTTAACATTGCCCAAATTGGGATAATGCTGCCCAAGTGGGATAACGTCTTGTGTGACTGTACCCTCTGTGTGACCTTGGGTAGGTCAGTTCTATACCTGTAAAAGGGAGGCAGTACCTTGCCATGGCCATGTCACAGAGGTGCAGTGAAGATAAATTCATTCATGATCATGAGGTGCTCAGAAAAAAATGGTGGAGGGGCAAAGGGACTTAGACAAGTAAGCATGTAGTTAGTTACTTGTATTAGTTATGTTTAGCCTGAGGTTTAGCATGCACAATCAAACTTGCCCACAAAGGACAAATTGTACTTGTTTTAGGTGCATAAATGATGTTGGTGGAGGGAATGGGGCTGGCTCATCATTTTTCATGGCACTTTAAGCAGCCCTAAGTTGACATAAGCAGCCACAAGATCACCACAACATAGAGGGATCGTCTACTGGTGTACACTGGACCTAATGGCTTCTACTCATCCTCCCCTTCTTGCTCCTCCTGTCCCCCAGAATATAGATAATGTCACTTTAAGCCGCATTGATCACTGGCTGACATATTAGCTCCATGAAGCTATTGATGATTTATAGCTGGCTGCCCTCTGCTGCTCTTGTGTCAAGGGTCTGGCTCAGAACATGGAGGAGTCCAAAAGTCACTTTGGCTCAGATTGCACTGTATGCTGCTCAGTACCATCACAAATGATGATGAAGACATGATAAACTGATGTAAAGGCATGTATGATGTAAAAAGACATGATAAACTGCAACACACATACATAGATTGCTTTTGAAAAATTGTCTCTCTATTTCAAATGAGTATATCTTGATTTAAGGACTTTAAGGACTCCAGGAACTGAATATGACCCTTTAGATTTGCAGCTTTTTCATATTAAAAATGCAGACTGTCTTTATTGTTGCTGCAGTCAAGAAATTTTTAAGCTGTTCTTTTTGGGGCAATTATTTGGAGTGTGTTTCTAGGGTAGCTGGGAATATGATTACAACCTGATGAGATACATCTGAATCCTTGAGAATCCGACATGATTGGCATGCTTAAAGGTAAAAGAAGTAGAGGGTTTTTTCCTCTAGAAGATCCTGCCGCTGGAAAGAAATGCTGAATGGCTGACATGTGACCTTCCTGAATATGTAATGTCACACCACTCAGCAGTTTAAGTGAAGATATGAAGATACAACACAGTGGGAATTTTTACACACACATGTTAAAGTTCCAGATTTTTCAATCTTCTGGGTTTACAAGTCCACAAGTAAGAGGGGATTCACACGTGCGTTTAAATCGCACAGAATCCTCGGCGGCATAGTGCGATTTAAAAAACCCCGCACTTCCGGGCTGGTGTGAATGCGCTGAGCGCGCACATTTCCACTTAGCCTGAATGTTTGGAGTGCGGATTGAAAAGTTGCTTCGAGCAGCAATTTCTGTGCGATTTAAAGACACGTCTGAATCCACCCTAAGTTCCACATGCATTTTTCACACACACACTGCCCTGAGGTAGTTCCTGGGATGCATTCGTCATACAAACACTACCCTAAGGTAGCCTAAGGTAGCCGCAGCTGTAGACGTGGGGGGCTGCCATGGAAACCAAGTGACCACAGCTGCCTGGAGCAAAGCAGTTTACCAGGAGAACTTTTTACACACACAAGTTTTGGGAGACGTTCTACGCAGAAGTTCAAAGATCTGGCTGTTTAAGATCTGGTTGAGTGATTTAGACACACAGAAAGTTCATGATGTAACAGCAAACATGCAGGAGAAATGTGTGTGTAAAAACACCCTGATATGAATACGAATTCTGTGGCATTAGGGCAGTGTTGAAGAGCTCCAACTTTCCTGCCTGGAAGATGACTGTGTAACAAGCCACACATAGCAATTGCCAAATGGTTTGTGTTTTTACCTAGCACTGACTTACTTTTATAACCCCTCATTAAAGTTTATTTTTGTAGAGGAAATTATGATTATGGTTGGGTTGGGGATGGGAGGAGACATGGTGGGGGTACTAAAAGTAACATTTGTGGCAGGCAGCTCTGGTGTTTCTTATATTATTATATCACCCAGGAAGTGCTCAAACAACCTCTTCCCCTGCATTTCTTCTACAGGGTGGTTGCCATGTTGGTCCAAATGTAAGACAGGATGGAGAAAAAGGTAATTCAGTTTCTAACTTTTATTGGACCAACTTCTGTTGGTGACAGTGGGCAAGATTTTGGACCACACAGGACCCTTCCTCAGGCATATGGCAAGTCAAAACATCAGACTGAGCAAAGGAGGCTAGGTGTATTGATGATTATAATAAGCTGGGAAAAGGAAAGAAAAGTCAATAGCAATTGAAAACACTTGAATACAATGAAGAGAAACAGCAGCTAAGGTGTAAATAGTAGGCTGCCTGTTATTTTCACATTTCCATAGTTGTGTGTGAAGCCCAAGTCTTGATTTTTAGTATCCAATAGAGTTATGAATTTTAGTTCTCAGACCTGTTTTTTCACGGTGTTGTACAGATTCACTTTCAGATCAAGTATTGAGATATTGTGACTGGTCCAAAATGAAGCAATCACTCTCTAAATCACATTCAAAATTTTTAAAAGCAAACCAGATACTACTGCTGAAAGGAACAAAGTACATAAAACACCCAACACAAAAATACTGAAACAAAGGTTTGAAGCTGCAAAGGCTGTGGGAAGCAAATTCCACTTAATTAAAAATGGATTTGAATTAAAGCTGAAATGAACAGTACATTTTCTATCCACGTTTACTATTTGTCATTCAGATAGTTTGGCAGCTGTTAAATGCTTAATGTGACAGCTAATCAGCAAACTGGATAATCCCACAATGGTTAACTGGTTTACTGTATTACTATTACCTTTATTGCCACGTTGCTGCGTAACCAAAATACCACATTACTTTCTTACTTCCAGGATTCTGCTTGTTGGTTATTTACTCTGTTTCAGCCAATTATTTTTCCAAGAAGCACACATCCCTCCCCCACTTTCCTAACTATGGGTGTTTTCAGACAAGTGCCTCCCGGTCCCTACCCATTACCCTCCCATCATGCATGTTGCAAGGCTGCATTGGCACACTGTGCAGCCTTGCAACATGCATGATGAGTGGGGAGGTGCTTGCCTGAAAACCCCCCTAGTCTTTGTGGATGTTAGCAGTCTGAGGTTGGAGGAGGAAAGGAATTATAGGCAAATAGAATTAGCTGTTAACCACAGATGGGAATGCTCAATAATTGTTGCTTCCACATGAGCTCCTATGACCATAAGGTTGTGTGAGACTTGCCTTTTAAAACCTATATTTAATTCCTACATTGAATCAGCCCACATTAAAATAGGTGTGTGTGTGTATAATAAATGGTATTTTTTTGCAAGCTCTAAAAGAATGGTAAGTGTTTAAATTCTGCTTATTTTAAGGTATTTTAAGGTACACACAACTGACTACTGGGAAAATATCAGACTAGCAGGAAGCAGGCAGTGTGTGTTTAAGTGCTGGGGAACAACTGATCCTTTCTGCCCTAAACGTCTTCTCCATATGGCATGGTGCAACAAAGACATCAACTGTTCCTTTAGTTTTACTTGTGCCTTTTGTTCGGTACCATTGTCAGACACTATTTTTTTTTTAAAAAAAAGATATTGTGAAAATCTAGAAATAGAGATGAGAGCAGATTTCTCCAACTGTAATTTTCACAATAAATCTTTTTTTGTTTATGAGTGGGTGTTGGTAATGGGGAAAACATGCAATTTCTAACAATGCCTAGACTTTGCTAATGAAGTTCACATGATGTTCCTTTGCCTGCTTGCTGAAATACCTCTCAGTATCAAATTTGTTGTTAGCAGTGATCATTTTAGTTCAGGATGATAAACAGTTTCATAAACTGTTTTATACCATCATCATTTCAAAATAGTCACATTTAGGGTCTGAAAGTTTCCATGCTTAATTGTTGCCCAAAGGGTTTGTTTGTTTTTAATCTAAACAAATTACCTTTAGCCATTGTTCGGTTAGAGAGGAATGGGGAAAACACATTGTGAAAAATTATTCCTGTTTTTTTTTTCTTTCAGTGGAAAAAATGACACTTTGAATGGTACTGTACATGTTTTGGGAAGTTTGGGGAAATAAAAGGTTATGAATGTAGGAACTGTAGCACAATCTCTAACTTGCATGCTGTTCTAAACATATAAGAGTTTTCAGAAGTTGGAAAAGAAAAAGTTCTTCAGGGATCACTTGGCCTAGAGCAATTTGAGTTTTCCAACCTCCTTCACTCCACTTATAGCTAGCTAGCCAGAGCTCTCTCTCTCCATAAACACTATCTCTTCATACTCTACTTATTAACTAATTATTATATACCACTGTGTGCAATCGTTAGTTAGATACAGGCCTCTGCCTTGAAGGGCTTACAATCTAGGAAAGACAAGGGAGAAGGGAACAAAGGGAAAGAGACCTTCACAAAGTTGAGAAGATGCAGGTGTACTCTCTTAGGGTGTTTTTGGCAAGGTTCAAAAGACTCCAGAGATCCCCTGGACATGCAAGATAGTGGGAGTGCCTTTAAGCCCACTTGCATAAGAAATGATGGGAAGGAGGGGGCCCGGTGGAGCATGTGCACTTTCCTGGCTGCTCTGTCCTCCATCAGCTGTTTGTCGGGGCAGCTGGTGAGAGAGCAGCCAATATGATGGTGATTTCATGCATGGCGTGACTTGGCCTTCAGATGTAATGCTGTGACAGTTGCATGAGTTTCATGGGAGATATAAAATGTGGATTAGTGAAACTTTGATATTGAGGTTTTACCAATCTGAGAGTTTTCTTGGACAGCTTATGAAAGAGCCATTTACATGAGCAGGTAATTAATTACCACATTTACCTGGAAACCTGCGGGTTTGCATCTAATGTAAAAATGCCCTTAGCTTAGTTATGTGGGAGGAGGAAACCCTGAATGATAGGGAACATCAGTGAGCAATCTATGGCAGTGAGAAGCTAGGGAAAACCTGACAGTAGAAGTAGGTTTATAGGAGGGATTGAAGTTTGGGAGGGGAGGGAGCAGAGTGAAAATATTCAGGGGGCAGGTCCCAGGCATAGGGGACAACAGCAGCAGAGGAAAAGAAGTAAAGACATTTCTGGGACTTGAAGATGCTGGGGCAGCTGAGCATGGTGGCAGAGAGGGAGTAAAGTTTGCAGGTGGGAACATAGTGGGAAATGAGGGCAGAAAAGGGGGAGCAAGGCCATGAAGAGCCTTGATAGTAAAGACAAGAAGCTTGTGCTGAGTGAGAAAAGGGAAGAGAGAGTCAGTGACGGGCAGAGAGGAGGGGCTGAACATGATCAAAGTGCCAGGTGAGGTGAAGCCCTTAAATGTATGGGATCAAATCACCTGAGGTTCACTGGGTAGAATCTGGGACAGGCAAAGGATAAAGCCACACACCTAATTGTGGCATTTGCAGTTAGTCTAACGTAGGGCTAGGAAACCTCGGCTCTGTGGGCCAAATTTGGTCTGCACCTGGTTTTTATTTGGCTTTTTTCCAGTTCCTGCATCTGACCCATTGATCCAGTCCCTATCCTCAAGCACTTAAAGAATGAAACCAGGGGAAGAAGCAGAGATGAT
Source organism: Sphenodon punctatus (assembly GCA_003113815.1). Lineage (NCBI taxonomy): Eukaryota > Metazoa > Chordata > Lepidosauria > Sphenodontia > Sphenodontidae > Sphenodon > Sphenodon punctatus. The sequence continues at coordinate 140,631 of QEPC01003920.1, read as the reverse complement.
GGCATGCGCTGAAAGATAGGGGATGGATCCAGGGCACAGATTCATAATCTGGACCCTCCTCTTCCTTTCCCATCCTGAGCATGTGCAAGATTCCCACAATATTGAGGTTTCAGTAATCCGTGTTTTAAATCTCCCACAAAACTCATGCACCTGTCACAGCATTCATATCTCTGAAGGCCAACTCACGTGAAATCACCACCGTATTGGCTGCGCTCTCCCCAGATGCCCTGACAAGCATCCCCGGGCCCTCAACTCCTACCCAGACCACGGAGCTTATACTAATTTTCAGAGAGGCCAACAAGAGGGTAATAATTCCCCACCCATGGTCTAATGGCTTTGCTCCTGGCAAGATTAAGGTGGGTGTTGGAACTTTTACTTTGCATGCCAGGCTGCCCTGTAATGTGGGGATTTCAAGGGGTGGAGAGAGTGCTCAGCACTTCTCAAGAACAGGTTCCTCCTGGGTTTCTGGTGCTTGACTCCTCAGCTCTATTGCTGCATTGCTGCTAGATCTTCATGTAGCCAAGCAAACAGCTGGCAGGTCTAGTAACAATTTTCAGTCACTGCCAATGCAGGTCACATCCAGAGACAATTCAGAATACATAATTAAAGCAGAAATAGATTCAGAGGATGAGGAAAACTGGGAGCCAGCATCTGGTGCATTAGAGAGACAGTGTGCATTTAAAATTAAGTCAGATTCATAAGTGACATGCTGTACGCTGACACAAAGCTAGCCTGCAGCCATATCACCTAGTGTCGCTTTGCCGTCAGCACTTGCAGGCTAGGCTGGGACAGACCAGCTCAGTACTTGAATTAGAGAAAAATGAAGGAGGGGACTTGAAATTTTGAATGGAGTAGGAATGGGACTTAATTACTTCTAAGGTTTCCCTACCCATTTCCCATCCAGCATGTACCAAACACTTTTTTATAGGGTTGCCACCTATGCAAATTAAGGAATACTTATGAAAAATACATGTTGCAGGGCCTGTATTGGCACCATAGGCTATTAATCAGCTATTGGTCAATACCCGACTAGTGCCCAAAGGACTGACCGAGTTACTGATTTACCATTTTTGTCACAATGTTTCAACTTCCAGTACTGATGTTTTGATATCCAGTACCATTTTTTTCCTGATTTCTGGTCCTGATTTTTTTGAATTCTGGTACCGATTTACTGTTTACTGATACCTAAAAAGGCAAATCAGTAACTTTGTAATGGTAATACCCAGTATGTATTTTCAGGTATGGGTTCCCGGTTTGGTGTTCAGGCACTGAATAAGACTCCTAAAAATGTTGGTATTACTCATGGGTAGCAAACGAGCAACCTGCTTCAGCTCTGCTCTGGGGCGTAGAAAACTCCACACAGGGCACGTGCACATGTTACCTGGGATGGGGGTAAAGGTCTGCGAGGGCAATCGCGGTTCTGTTCTCACTGGAATTAGCAAATGTAGGAATGTGCTATTCCGCTTTTCTCCTGTGAGAACACCTGTGATTATAAGAACTACATCAGGGGACCAGGTCGTATGTGAGTGTTCTCATGGGAGAAAAGTGGAATAGCGCATTCCTGTGAGTATTAATTTTCATGAAAATAGAGTCGCAATTACTTTCATGGAAGTTTCCTCCCCCCCTCCCAGGTAACATGTGCAAGCACCCAGAGATGTAGGCAGAGCATGTGCAACTTGCAGTGCAATCCTCGGGACATTGAGCACTGGTGCTAGCACTTAGCTAGGAGTCCCGTTGAAGTGAAAGGGACTCCAGTGCCTGCCCATACTAAAATGAATGAAAATGGAGAACTGCCAAGGCGATAGGTGCAGCTACATGAGACACCTTGGACACGCTATTATGTCTTGGGCAGCCTTAACCCACTCTGGGAAGCTGTACCACGGACTGTGATCCCCCCCCTCCTTTTAATGTTTTAATTATTGTTTTAATTGTTGTTTTTAGTGTTTGTAAGCAGCCCCGAGCTGCCTGTGGCAGGAGGGGTGGGGTAGAAAGTGTTTTAAATACATAAATAAATGGTGTAACTGGTGGCCGCCATATGTCCCCCCTGCCCCCACCACGTGGTGGAGTGAGCAGCTGGCTGCAATGCAATTACATCCTCAGGAAAAGACAGAGGACATGTCACGTAGCAGCCTTACCTAAAATGGGGTAAGGCTGCCTAAGGTGTCGTAGCCCATGTACCCTGGTCCCTTCTGCCCTGCTGTGTGGTGAGGTCTGTGGCAGGGCTTTGAGTGGCAGATGCTGTTGCTTGTTGCGCATGGCCACGCCATGATGGGGGGTGGGGTGGGTGGGCATTGTAGTTGGGATGGGGGAGGGAGGTGGGGAAGGACTAGGTGCCCACTTGTGTGGCCGGCACCTTGGTCCACCCCAGAGATCTGACAGCGGCCCTCCTGTCTGGCTGTCTAGCTCCCTGTGCCGGCCCCGCAGTGCAGCAGCAGCACTTGCCTGCCATGAAGGCATGTGTGGATCAGGCCCTCCGCAGCTTGTGTGACTGCACCTGATATGTTTCTGGCAACAAGAACTAAGAAATGGGGAGGGAAAGCTTCTGCAGCCCTGAATTCTACCCAGACTCCTTCCTCATATCATTAGAATATGGTTCTAAACGATGCAGTGAACTGATTGGTGCAAATTTTCTGTTAACAAAGAATGATTGTTAATAAAATGGAATTATGCCACTGAAATTTCAGCAGAAATGTGCATTTCTGGTAAATTAAATGTAGTGATAAACCAGAGCCCAAGTGTCCAAACTTATTCTACAATAGAGTAAAAACAGATATGCTGGTGGTTCGCTTAAGCCCACTTTGGCCTGCTGTGGCTCAGGAGCAACCATCACATCTGTTGTGGTGCCACCAGATGTTGGCCCGGTGGCTAGCCCGGCCTGTTACCTCAGAAAATCTCAGAGGTCACAGTCTGGGCGATACTGGGCTAAGATGAACCATTGGTCTGACTCACTTAGGCAGTTTAGTTTAGTTTAGCGTGGGCTAGCACATCCTTGTAGCCCCGGCATACCTGCCTGGGGTTGGGGCTGCAATGGCCATCCACCATGGCTGCCTATCATTGACTGTCATGGCTGTCCATCATGGCGGGGGACAGGGAGCTGTGAACATGGCACAGGCAGGGCACAGATGGCGGGACTGTACCCTGCTGTGGGTGTGTTAATTCTGGGAGTAGCTGTTCAGCCCACATGACTGTTTTAAAAAAAAAAAAAGTATTTGTTTGCTTGTTTATAGTTGCGTTTGTATGCCGCCCCCTCCTGCTACAAGCATCTAAGGGTGGCTAACAACATTTTAAAACATATAATAAAATTCATTAAAATCTACATTTCCCAGGATTAACCCCCCCCAAACAATAAAACCCCACCCTAACCCAACCCACCCATCCCATCTCCCTTGGCAAAGGTCCGGCAGAACAGCCAGGTCTTACACTTTTTATGAAAAGAGGGGAGGTCAGTGGTCAGGTGGATCTCCAGCGGGAGGGAGTTCCACAGCCACGGTGCAGTCACCGAGAACGCCCTTCTCATTTTCAACACCTGGGAAACCCGAGGGACCCCAAGAAGGGTGTCCCCAGCCGACCACAGAGGTCAATCCAGAATCCAGAGGGTGAGGTGGTTCTGCAGGTAGGTGGGGTCCAGGCCGATTAGGGCTTTAAAGGTCAACACCAACACCTTGAATTGGGCCTGGAATACTATCTGCAGCCAGTGCAGAGAACGGAGCACTGGAGTAATGTGCTCAAATCGGCCACTCTCCTTCAGGAGACGAACCGCCGCATTCTGCACCAGCTGCAGTCTCCAGACCACCACCAGCCCCATGTAGAGCGTGTTACAGTAGTCTAATCTCGAGGTAATAAAAGCATGGATTATTGTGGTCAGTCCAAGTCTGATACATATGGCCTAAGCCGACATACCAGGTGTAATTGGTGAAATGCACCCTTCGCCACAGCTGCCACCTGGACATGCAGGCAGAGCTGTGGATCAAGGAGCACCCCCAGACTACGGACCTGGGATACCAGGAGAGGATGGGGGCCATCACTCCCCTGGCTTTCCCTGCAACCATCACCTCCATCTTGTTAGGATTTAGCTTCAAGTGGTTTGCCTCATCCAGTCCCCCATAGCTGACAAACACTGTGTAAGCACTGAACCTGCCAGACCTGGGTCTGATGAAAACAAGAGATATAGTTGGGTGTCATCAGCATATTGATGACACTTTACGCCAAACTCTCTAACAGAAGAAGGGACAAAATGGAACCTGAGGGATTCCACATGTGAAGCCCCAGAGAAAAGATGAATAATCACCCAGCACCACACACTGGGTTCTCCTGGCCAGGAAAGAGTGAAACCATTAAAGAACAGCCCCTCTCATCCCTGCCCGGTCCTGCAGCCGAGTCACCAACAACTCGTTATCAACGGTATCAAATGCAGCCAAGAGATCTAACAAAATCAACAGGGTCAAATGACTCTGTTTCAACCCTCGGGAAAGGTCATCGACCAAGGCCACAAGCGCAGTCTCCATGCGTTAACCGAGATGGAAGTCAGACTGTGAGGGATCAAGGAAGTTGACCCTGTCCAAATGCTCCTGAAGCTGTTGAGCCGCCACCCATTCAATAACCTTCCCTAAAAAGGGAAGGTTAGAGACCGACTGATAGCTGGCCAGGGTATCAACGAGACGTTGACTAGCCCAGCCAGCAATGGTCCTGAAGTCTCCCAGCTGGCCTTAACCAGCCAGGATGGGCATGGATCTAATTCACAATAGGTGGCTTGAACAGTCCAAAAGGATCACCCACATCTGAGGGCGACACTTCTTGAAATTCATCCCATAAAACAGGACAAGATGGGGCTTCGACTGTCTCTGGCTCACCCACCGTTAAAAGTGCTGCGTCAAAGCCGTGGTGGATTTGAGTGATTTTATGTGCAAAAAAGTCCACAAACATGTCACAGTGAGGGTTTGATAACTCTGAATCCAGGTGGAGGGAGGCTGGACTGACCAGCCCCTCACCACCCAGAAAAGCTCAGCAGGATGGGACTTAGCAGATGCAATAGGGTACGTAACAGCATAGGTACGTAACATCATAGGTACACCGCCACAGCATAGATACGTGACCAGACTCTTATGTCACAATCGGTCAACTTCAGTATGAGACTGATGCCACCGTCGCTCTAACCATTGCCCTTTTCACTTCATCTACCTCAGCTCCTCTGTATACCACGGGAACCTGCGTTGTCGGCAATTGGGGAGCGGATGTCTGGGAGCCACACGGTCGATGGCCTCCGTCAGCATAGAATTCCACAAGACCATGAGGTCATCGAGTGAATGGCCTTAGAAGCCAGAGGAAATATCCCCTAGGGCAATCTGGAACCTTTCTGGTTTCATAAGCCTTCAGGGGCAAACCAACCTAACTGCTTCCACCCCCACCAGGGACCAACATGTACCAGGATATCGGCATGGAGCAGATAATGATCTGTCCATGACAAGGGCACCGTTGAAACCTCCCCCACTAATGGATCCCCCGCCTCAAAGCCGGTGTAAAAAATCATGTCCAGGGTATGTCCTTCAACATATGTGGGGCCCACCACTCTCTGAGACAGGCCAATGTTTTTAACCATAGTGTGAACAATATTGCTGACCTCTAATGTTCACAGTTATGAGTCAAATTTCCCCCAAATCATGAGATTTCAATAAAATTGTTAGATATCTTTTATTTGCTTTTGGCTTTGAACTTTTAGGGTATACTGGAATCATACTTTCAAGTTTTTCTCAACAACCACAAGGTTTAGAAAGTTAGGCCACTTGCAGACGAGTGTAGTGGGCGGGGGAACTTCCAGGCCTGAAAATCCTGGAAGGAACGATCCTGGGATACTCCGCTCGTGGGGGTGGGGTGAGGGGTTAGCCTGTTTCTAGTGTGATTTCCATCACACAATGCAGGGTTCAAAAATCCAGCCCTGCATTGTGTGATGGAAATCAAACTAGAAACAGACTAAACCCTCACGCACACAAGCAGAGCATCCCGGGATCACTCCTTCTGGGATCTCTGCTCCTGGAAGTTCCTTCACCCACCACGCTTGACTGCAAGCGACCTTACTTCTGAAAATGAGAGCTAGGGTTCTCAGATATTCCCATATATCCAGGCAGCTGGGCTTGGAGGAAACTGTCAATTATAGTCATGAGAAAATTTCAGGAGTTAGCAACCGTTGTACAGCAGGGATAATAACTGCTGATGTCAGTGTAAAATTAGAAAGGACCAGAACTAGACTCTAGAAATGTCAACTGTGCATACCCATCCTTAACTCTTCCCATGGCCCCGAAGAAAAGGAAATCTAGTATCTCTAGAAACTGCTCTCCTGGTCTTGAGCTTTTGTGAAGCTTGCTAGCTTGAGCTTGGTGAAGCTCACAGAGGTTGATCTAATAAAAGGTATCCTCCTTACTACTCTCTCATCACTGGGTAAATAACAGAAAAAGGCAACTAGTCTAGATACAACCTCTTTTTCATTTACATTGCAAAATTAATTCAGGAGGCATTTACGTTTCCGAATGTAATTATCTCATAAAACAGAAAGCTAAAAGATCCAAGCATTAAGCCCTTCGGAAGTTGCAAAAATAAACAGCTTGTTAAAATAGATGAGTGCCAGTTTTTAACTGAACCTGCTACGTTGTATGTTGGAATAATTCCACATTTCTGGTTCCATGCATGGGTTTAGTCACACTCCACATACGTGTACGCTATAACATGTTTTAATCAGGAGGGAACAAAAAAGACATAGCTAAACTAGAAAAGGTACAGAGAAGGGCAACAAAAATGATCAAGGGCATGGAAGGGCTCCCGTATGAGGAGAGGCTTGCTAGGTTGGGGCTCTTCAGTTTAGAGAAGAGATGACTGAGGAGACTATAGCGGAGTTTGAAAGAGGTTTGGACAAGTTTCTGGAAGATAGGTCCATTAGTCCCCTTCGCTGCTGCAATGGCGGCGACTGGGTATTTGTTGAGCCCCCGTCATGAGATGGTGGCACAGAGCGTGAAAGGGGGGGGAGGGGCGTGGCAGCAAGCACGTTAGAGTGCTCCTTGCCTGTGATCGGAGGTTGCCTGGGCAGCGCGTGCGCAGAGGCGCCGTGCTGGGGAATGGAACAGACCTGCCCTTTGAAGGGAGGGCGGAGCTGTTCATGCCACATGGAAGCGGCATTCAGCATGGGGATGCAACAGAGTCAGCAGCAAGGAGCGCTTGCTGCTGAGCTCAGTCTCGTCAGCGGGAGGGAACCTTACCGAGCTGAAGATGGGCCGCACCAGGAAGAAAGGGGCGGCGGGAAAGAAGAAGATGCAGCCTGATGGGGACCAGCCACCGCCGATCATTTTTAACCCCGGGGTGGGGGACGGCTATGGAGGGGGAGGGAGCCCCATCCAGGGTAGAGTTGATTTCGCGCCTCACAGTGTGCAAGGCCATGTTGTGCACCCGTGGCCCAACACGTGTCCAGGTGACCCCAAGGGGTCAAGGAGGTGCCTGCACCATGGGGCAGGAGGGCCCTGATGGGGGACAAGGGGCAGAGGAACAACACATGGCCTATGAGGCCCTGGTGGGGCAGGGCCAACATATAGTCAGGGCCCAGATCTCCCCCCCTCCCCCATCAGAAGGGCTGAGGCATGGGACCAGGGTGGTGACCCCCCCCATGTGGTACAGGGAAGAAGGAGAGAGAGGGTCACCTGGGACGGGTAGCAGACCCATTCAGGGCAAGGGGGGGCGTACGAGGGGAGGGATAGGTGAGCCCCCTCCCTTGCAGCCCGGGATTAGACATGAGGTTCCCCTCCATAAAGAAGAGCCATGGTGGGGGGGGGGCAGATTGGGCAGGAGGAGTGGGCCCGTTGGCCCAGGCCTATATCCTGCCAGCCCGATGGGGACGGTCAGTGATGCAGCGGGACCCGGGATCCACTGGGGGTTCTGGACCTAGCCCGATACCACAGACATAGGGCAAGGATGGCATCCCGGCAGCCCTGGGTGCCACAATGGGAGCATTCGATAACCCAGCTGTGCGCGATATCTTTATATGCAGGTGATGGATCCCCAGTGACCAGGAGGCAGGTGGAAGAACCCACACAACAGGAATGGAGTGCGGATCACGCAATGTGGCAGAGGATTCGTGCCCTTGAGAATGCGCTGAGGGGGGAACCAACTGGGCCCGTGGAAAGGAGCAGCACTGGAGGACCCGACGGGAGCGTGCCACAGTTGGGGATGGCACAGGGTGAGTCCACCACACATTGGGGTAGGACACCTGCCATCACAGTAATGGCGGAATGTCCCCCCATGGGGGGGAGGTGATAGCAACAACTAGCAGGTAATGGGGGGCTGTGGTCCCCACACGGGCCCTTGCAAGAAGAGGGGAGCAGTCACGAAGGGCGAGCCCAGCTGATAATGGGAGCACGGTCGCAAGACCCAACAGGGCCACAGTTATTGAATGTAAATGAGGCTGGGCATGGTTGTTGAAGATAAATGGGGCCATTGCTCCCATCAGGGGTTTGGGGTGATCGGTTCTCTCATAGTTAGCGAACGGGCAAGGAGTACAATCACAGAGGCAACCTCAGCTCCCCCACCTTCAGGGGCAAACCGGCACAGGCGGTGGCCGGGGCCGGACCGCCAGCGGTGATCCGCCCACTGGGGTGTGTGTGTGAGGTATTGCAGACGTGGAGGCCCCATTTGGGAGCCATTTAACACTGGCGATCAAAGAAAAGGTATGGCGGGGAGAATATGTAGACTTTTACGCCCTATTGTTCAGTGATCCAATTGTGGATCACTCTGAACCCGAGGGGGAGAAGGAAAAGGAAAAATTCAGGTGCCCAAAAGCAGACAGAAACTGGGCGAACTGGACATCCGCATTCACAGTATATATGGGAGTCATAATGCAGGCGGACCCAGGGTGTGGTTTGGAGCTCCATAAGTATGCGGATATAGTCCGCAGAACCCACGGAATGGGTTCACCAGGAGCTTGGCTGCGCTATGATGAGGCGTTCCGTCATAGGGCAGCGAACACACCGGGCCTCTGTTGGGACAATCACGCTCCGGATATATGGCTGGAATGCATGGTTGATGCCACGATGGCACCTAGGTCAGGCAGTGGGCATCCCCTAGTCTGGTGTGTGTGTGTGGCCTGCTAACAAACCATACTGGGGAGATGGTCGTGGAGGAGACGGGGGGGACCCGGCCCATGCTGGGAATACAATCAAGCCGGCCGGTGCAATAGGCCCCAGTGTAGGTTTTGACACGTGCTCGAATTGTGGGGGGCACCCAGAGAGCACATGTTATTGGCCCCGACAAAAGGGTAGCGGAAGCCGTTATGGCCCGGGAGGAGTAAATGGGAAAGGTGGCCAAGGAGCAACCACAGGGTCCCACCCTCAAAAGGGGGCTGACGCCAATTCGAGTTGATGCCCTGGAGAAAGCCCTGATTGTGCACCCAGACAGGGCTGAAGTAGAATATGTGGTGCAAGGTTTTAGAAATGGTTTCATCATACTGGCCGGCCCAGTTGACCATTGTGTACATGTCAAGAATCTCAAATCCATAGACGGATGCGAAGACTTAGTGAGAACAAAAATAGAGAAAGAGGTGGCAGAAGGTAGAGTGGCAGGCCCTTTTGAAGGCCATTTTGTTGTAAGCCGCCTCGAGTCCTTCGGGAGAGAGGCGGGATATAAATTAAATTGGAATTGAACACACACACCCCTCCCATGGATGACCTGGTCCTGTCCCCATTGGGTATAGTACCTAAGAAAGCCCTGGGAGAATTCTGGATGATCCACCACCTGTCCCACCCTCGGGGCACCTCGGTAAGCGATGCAAAACTGAAAGAACTGGCAACGATCAGGTATGCATCCTTTGACATGGCGGTCGAGAAGGCAAGGAATATGGGAAAAGGGGCACTACTGGCTAAGCGTGACGTCAAATCGGCGTTCTGCTTGCTTCCAGTGCACCCCAGCAGTTTCCACCTCTTGGGGTTCCAATTTGAGGATAGGTAGTAGTATGACCGAGCAATGCCTATGGGGTGTTCCATATCCTGCTCGGCATTTGAATGTTTCAGTTCACTCGTGGAATGGATCAGGCAACGGTGGCGGGGAGGCAATTTGACTAAATATCTGGACGACTTCCTGATTATAGGCCCACCTGGGAGGGGGGAATGCGCAACCGTGTTGCGGCTGTTCCAAGAGATGGCTGAAGAATTGGGAATCCCTCTCGCCCCTGAGAAGACGGAGGGCCCCACCACAAGAATCACTTACTTGGTCATAGAGCTGGACACCGAGTTTAAATTATCCAGGTTGCTGGAGAAAAATCTAGATGACTTACGGGGTAAGATCAGGGAATGCATGGTTGCCTGGAAAGTCACCGTCCAGGCCTTGCAGTCCATGGTGGGCAGCCTCAATTTCGCATGCCGGGTCATAGTGCCGGGCAGAACATTTTTGTCTAGGCTATATGGGAAACTAAAGGGAGCGTTGCTGCCCCACTATAGGATCAGAGTGACTCAGAACATAAAACACGACTTCGGGACATAGCTGGATTTCTTGGACGGGTATAACAGGGTAAGTTTTTGGAGAGAGAGGTGATTGCTACGCAGCGATCTTCAGGTGCACTCCGATGCTGCTGGTGGTGCGGAGTTCGGGGTGTACTTCAGGACGCGATGGTATGGTGAGCCTTGGCCACGGGGGTGGAATGAGATGGGGTGATGAGACACCTAACATTCCTAGAGCTGCTTCCCATAGTGATAGCTGTACTGCTGTGGGCGGACCATTTTGCCAATCGCACAGTATTATTCTGGTGCGATAACATGGCAGTCGTTCATGTAATTAACACCTTGTCTTCTCGTTCCCCCCGGGTCATGACACTGGTCCGGGCAATGGTAGGGGAGTGCCTGCGGAACAACATTTTGATTACGACGCGACACGTCCCCAGCATTGACAATGGCATAGCTGATGCCCTCTCTCAGTTTCAGATCGAACAATTCCGGGAACTGGCACCAGAGGCCAGAGAATTACCCGACCCCCTTTCACTGGGGGCATGGAGCCTTGGGAAATAGAGCTGCAGAATATCATTCAGGGATCCCTGGCTCCCAGAACCCAGGCAGCTTATGGTAGGGCATTCTGGAAGTTTCAGGCATACAGGTCCAGCAAGGGGTGGGGGATGGGTTTCCCCATTGAGGAGCCGGAAGTTTTACAGTTTGCTATGTCGCTGCAACACAAAGGATTAGCCGGGGGCACCATAGGGGGAAAGATAGCCACCCTCAACTTTGTGAGCAGGTTGACAGGAATCTCCCTCTCCCCCCCCCCCCCCCCGATAAAGGATTTTACCTAAAGCACATGCTGGAAAGATGGGCTAGGGAGGCCCCAGCCCCTGCTAACATCTGCACCCCCATAACTACACCTGTATTAGTACACATCGTAGGAACCTTGCCTGACGTCTGTCACGATGCCTTTAAGACACAGTTGTTTACCACCGCGTACATCATAATGTATTTTGGAGGATTTAGGATAAGTGAAGTGGTGCCATCATCCTGAAGGGACGCTGCCGGCCGGGCCTTAGGGATAGAAGACCTCGAATGGACCCCTGAGGCCTTGCTGTTGAGGTTGAGGCGTTCAAAGACGGATCAGAGTATTATTATTATTATTATTATTAACAAACCTTTATATAGCGCCCAGCAGTGTACCTGGCACTTTACAAAGTAATAAAATAGACACGGTCCCTGCCCCTAGGGCTTACAATCTGAGAGACAGGAGCTGGGGGAGAGACTTAGGAAGGGG
>QEPC01003920.1:74700-125042 GCA_003113815.1 Sphenodon punctatus | reverse complement strand
GGCATACCCAGCTGGAACCAGATCCGCCAAAGTTGGACCGGCCAGATCATCCAGCCAGGTCTCCGTGATGCATGCGAGGTCCACGGCCCCATCCAAGATCAAATCATGGATAATTGGGGCCTTGTTAACAACGGACCTCGCATTCATCAGCACCAGCCCCCCACGTGCGGACCCTGGACCCGGCACCTCCCTCCCCCTTAGTGGGAGTTAAGAGTTGGTTTGTTGGGGTTCATATAGTTTGGACTAGTTTTGGACTAGTTTTGTCCCTAGACTTAAGTGGGATAGGGCAATTAAGCCGGCAAAAGTTGATAAAGCAAGAAGGAACATCAATAGGGAGATGGCGAAATGGGTAGTTGGTATAGGAGGAACAATTATTAGGCACGCAAGCATTGTACATGGGCATACAGATCTGTTTCGGGACGATGGGGTGCATCTTTCCCCAGCAGGAAACGAGCTGTACTTGACAACATTGGCCCACCACTTGAGGGAATTGTTGATTGGATAGGCGGTGGGTGCCGGGGGAGGCCAGGATCGGCTCCCCCTTTATGGCGGGGTCCAGTATGCTATAGTAGGCTGAATAGGATAAGAAGAGTCATCTCCTTACGCGATGGGGAGGTGATACCCAGTATGAGGCGGAGCGCAGCACGCATTGGGGTCATGACCCTGGGAGGGGTACCGTAGTGGGGTCAGTAAGTACATGCACTGTCTGCTGGCTTTGTGGGTACTCACCTCCTTACTCAAGCCCACATTTGGGCCGGTCCCCCTTTCGGCCAGAGCCAGGGTGCTGTTGAGGGGGGAGGTTCAGGTTGTGGGTACTGACCTTGGAGGGCACATCCCGGTCAGTACCCGAGTTAATAAGAATTTAAGTAGCTAGCATACTGGACCCATTTTGCTTGTGCAATCACCCACCGGCCTTGTTGATTATGTTTGAATAAAGAGTGCGGCCAGTTTTAAAACCAGCTTCGGTCTCTGTCTCTCATTGGGGGTGCACCGACAAGCAGCTATTAGTCAGACAGGATCAGGGAACATGACGGGAGCTGGGGGGAAACAACAAGGAATGGATCCCCCATTGTGACCTGTTGGGTGCTTCTCCCAAGCCACTGTGATTGGCCACTGTTGGAGACAGGATGCTGGGCTAGATGGATCATTGGTCTGACCCAGTATGGCACTTCTTATGTTCTTATGATTTTAATTTATTTGATTTGCTCCTCTTCGGGTCTTAGGTAAATGGCAACATTAAAAGCAAGGAGGAAAGGGTTAATTCCCCAGCCTGACTTCTGGTTGGGATTGCACAGCTAAGGGTGTTAATTGGTGAACAGTTGGGTGAGGCCTCAGGCAGGTACACTTGGAAAGCTTAGAGCAGTGTGAGCTGGGAGGAAGTGAGTGGAATTGGGAGGATGCAGATCTAGCTTTGAGCTGCTCAGCCAGTAGAGGAGCTTAGGGTGGATCCAGGCCTGAGGCAAAGGCCGGGAAGTACAACCATGTAACAGGAGCTTTGAAAGAAACTATACAGCAGGGATGGGAAATCTTTTTTCCTTTGTTGGGTCACTGTGGAATTTACTAACTTCCTGTTGGCTAGATAGAAATTAGTAGAAGAGTGTAAACTCTGGGAAGGAGGGGAATGGCCCAGGGGCTGCCTGCTGCTGTGGTGGTGGGTTGCTGAATCTACTGGATGGGAGTGGTGGGGCTGGAGCAGTGCACTTGGGAGGAAGGACTGAGTGGTAGTAAAGCCCCACCAAGCCATAGCTCTGCGCGATCCGTCACATAGGGTGAGACCTCTGAGTGTGTCAGGGCTGGGGTGAATATCACTCCATTATGGGCGAAAACAGACATGACCCTAAGCATCCTTTAACCACCCTTGGTGGTCATTAATGCATGTTTCAGGGCTGCATAGGGCACCAGTACAGCCCTGCAACATGCATAAATAACCACCAAGGGTGGTTAAAGGGTGCTTAGCATCACGTCTGTTTTCACCCATTGACATCTTGTGCATTACTCTGAAGCGATTGAAGTGGCTGTGGAACCCCCTCCCAGCGGAGATTAACCTCTCTCCGGACCTCCGCTCCTTTCATAGACAGTGCAAAACCTGGCTATTTCACCAGGCGTTTGGTGAGGAGGTCGGGTAATGGGTGGGTGTTTGTTTTTTTCTTTTGGGGGTAGGGAGGTGTCTAGTTTTTTGTTTTAATTTATACTTTATAATGTTTTATATTTTTGTATTTGTTTTTATGCATTTTGTTCACAGCCCCGAGCTGCCATTGGGCAGGAGGGGGTGGACTATAAGTACTGAAAATAAATAAATTAATTAAATAAATAAAATAAGCAAGCTGCTACTGTTGAAGACAGGATACAGGGCTAAATGGACCACTAGTCCTGAAGGAAGTAGGAAACTGAGAAAACCCACTTTAGGGTAGGAGCTGGGGGGGAGGGAGTTGTGCTGAGGGAATGTGCTCAGTAAGGTTTTTAGTACATGGCAAAGTTGAAATGGGCTGCATAATAAAAGGCCCTGAATCATAGGTTCCTCATCCTTAAATATCCAGGCTGGCTGCTAAGGTGAAATGCAAGCGGCGTGGAGAATAAACTGGACTGGGAAGGGGTGTGACACCAAGAGGCTTGATCTGCTTGTGTGTATGGAAGAGGAAATGTGTTGCATAGTAGGATTTCATCTGCTGCTGGAACTGAACATGCTCCAGTGAGAACATATTTCCAGTTAGTGATCCCTTTGCATTATGTTTGTACAATATCATATCCTAGATCTCTTGGGAGATTTGGGATATCCGGTGACACATTCAAAGTACAGCACTTCGAATGTGTCATCCCTTGCTGCTTGCACTGACACCGTCTCTTTTATTCAAATCTAAAATAATGACATTTAGTTGAAGATTTTAATATGCGTATAATAAAACATTCAAACTAAAAATTGACACATGTTAAAAGGTTCAGATTTCATCTTGTGTTTGTAATGGATAAACAAAGGCAGGACAGACTTGACTACAAATGATTCGTTTCTGGGTTTCATATTGCCCAAAGCGCAAATTTTGGGAAAGGCTGAGCATGCCAGGTTAATCAAAGGCCATTTGATGTATTATTATTATCCAAGCCATACATTTTGGGAAAGACTGAATCCTACTAAAGTGTTGTATGTTTGTGGAAGATATCACATTGATTGCTCGATATCATGGAACCTCTTGTATCCAGACCCTTCAGTCCAGAGTAGAGAAGTGTTTGGATACATGAGGCTTCTGGTATGCATTGTTTATTTATTTATTTATTTATTACAATATTTTGACCTCGTCTCTCCAACATCCAGTAGCTCGAGGTGGCTTACAGGTATAAATAAATTTTTTTAAAAATACCAAAAACTATAAAACAAATAAATAATCAAACAAAATATCAAATGGGGGTGCCAAAAACCCCAACCCCCCACATCATTCTTGCTGAAGGCCTGGCGGAACAGCCAGGTCTTACAATAACGATGAAAGGAGGCAAGGTCCAGGGCCACCTGGGCTTCTGCCGAAAGGGAGTTCCATAGCCTAGGTGCGGCCACTGAGAACGCCCTCTCTCTAGTTGCCCCCCGAGCAACTCGAGGGATATCAAGAAGGGCTCTCCTGGTTATGTATGTGTTACACGGAAAAGACATACTTAATTATTTATTATTATTTTAGATTTATATCCAGCTCTTCTCCTGAAGGACTCAGAGCAGGGCTGAAACTTTAAAAGCATGAATAGCATCAGTAGTCTCCAGTGCCCACAATGTCTGGCCCATGCCTTAAACACCACCAAACATCTTCACAATGGTCAGCGCCCACAGGCAGCCGCCCGCAGCACCTAGAGCATTCATGTACCTGGTAGGGATATGTGAATGCGGTTCGGATGTTCAGAGTTCAGACTGAACTCGGTCTGTTCGGACATCCTAACCGAACGGCCTAACTGAATTCGAAAACAGCCGAAAAGTTTGGTCATGTTCGGATGAGTTCAGGGGTTGAAAAAACTTGACTTTGGGCAGGAAAAACGTGACTGGAAGGGGGAGGCAGCTGAGGAGCAGACTTCCTGGCACCAGGGGTGAAGACTAGGCCAAATGATACCGATACGAACAAAAAAAATCTTCAAATTCGGTATTCGTATCGCTAGCGCTATTTTTGAATGTTCGGCTAAGTTCGGTCAAACCGAACTCTGCTGAACCGAACAACCAAACCTGAACTCGGGTTTCGAACTGAACGTCCAAACATCCCAACCGCATTCTGTTTGCACATCCCTAGTACCTGGGGGAGATGGAGACACCAGCTTGGACACAGATGGGCAGGGCCCAACAGCACAGCTTCCCCAGAAATTTCCCTCCCCCAGCCCCCAGGTCCAGAAAATAGTGAGGGGCATAAAGCAGGTCCAGAATAAGGAAGGAACCACATGAGAGACATCCAGATGAGCAGGGTTTTACCGTATATCTAGTTAAAGGTTTAGGACAAGATCCTCAGTGATTTTACGTCATCATTAGGGGTAGTCTTTCAGATGCAAATTTGTAATGCAAATTCAGATGCAAATTTTAGTTTTGTTTACCAAAGGCTGCTTTTAGATGTGCCGTTAATTTTTGCAGACTTCAACTTCTGCATTCAGAAACCTCATGCGGGGGGATTTTAGACATGCCTTCCCACACCACAAGTTGCTGGACTGCCATTAGAAACAGCAGTGCTGGCTGGCTTGCACATTCTTTTCAAAACTGGATTTGTCAAACGTTGATATCAAGGTTTGACAAAGCCGTGTTACAAAAGAGTACGCGAGCTGGCTGGTGCCGCTGTTTCTAATGGTGGCCAGGCAACTTCCGGTGGGGGAAGGCACGACCAAATTCCCAAACTCCCCCTGCGCAGTGTCTGAATGTGAACTTTGAAGTCCATGAAAATTAAAGGCATGTCTAAAAATGCACAAAGTCATCGGACTTAAATGTGAATTCATATTACGGATCCATATTTAAATCAATTAAAAATAAAAGATAATACAAAACTACTGTGCATGTGAAAAATGGCTGCTGTACCATTCTGCACATGTGTGACCTTCTCCAAAATGGTGGCAGCAGCATCACCGCCATTTTGGAAAAGGACAGCTGGTCTGTATATGCACAAAATGGCTGCTACACATAAGCAGACTGGCTGCCCATTTCCACTATTTTAGAAAAGGTTGCACATGTGCAGAACACCCTGACAGCCATTTTGCGCATGTACAGTAATAAAATAAAATAATTACTGTGCATGTGCAAATGGTCACCAGACCACAGCACCCTTTCCAACATGGTGGTGACTGTGTTGCTGCCATTTTGGAAAAGGGCAAGCGGTCCGTGCATGCACAAAATGGCCACTGCACATGTGCAGGATGGCTGCACTTTTCTAAAATGGCGGTGACACTCCCACTCCCACTCTGCGCAGAATGGTCCAGCATCCATTTTGTGTATGCGTGGTAATTTTCTTTATTTTTTATTTTAGAACTGAACCAAAATAGGCTTGTTGTGCTGTCTGGGTTGGTACGGATTAATCCATAATGGCCCATTCCATGCAGTTACGGATATAACCGAATCCCAATTCTCACCTGTAGTTAACATAGCTCCATTGACTTCAGCAGAGCTATGGAAACTTAAGCCAGCTGAGGATCCATTCCCTAACTGCAGCTTGGATACAAACTTTCCCAACACTTTTAGGGTATGAGACCAGGGATTTTTTTGTGTGCAGATTTTTCTGCAGGGGTTGGTCCTGCCAGATACTGAGTGCACAGGTTCAAAACAGCAAAACAGCACCTTAACGGTTTGAACACACAAAGCCATACCTGTTGGTATAATCTAAGAAGAAGAGAATAAAATTTGCATATATCAAAGGCTGTGCCTGAAAACTGTCCTGGGACAATGAAAATGAATCTGAATAACTCTAATTCCCAAATAAATAAAAAAATAAAATAAAAAAAATCTAGCATTTTAAGAATTTCAGTTGTAGGCCTCTTAACACATTCAGATAGTCACACAATATGTGGTCCACAACTAGAATTAGAGCACTAGGCGATTTGCTTTCCCAGCAGAAAGGACTCCAAAGCAATAGATTTATTGGGTCGTCTTATTAAAACCGAATGTTGGGCATGGATTGATACCTCCGGTGTCCATTATGTTATATAGGAATAGCATCATCTTTGATGTGGGCTTGGCCACTTCAGCATAGTTTCATGTTTCCTTTCTTTGCTGCAGCTGCACTTTTCTAAAGGGTCTGGGAAGTGTTTTATATGGTAATTTACAATTCTCCTTCAATTATATGAGATGTTCTTGCTCTGTAACACTAAACTGTTCTAAGAAATTTATTTTACAGTCATCTGTAGTAAGCAGTATTTACTGTCTATCAGCCAAGGCACTTAAATGACTCCCGTCTTCTTTCTTCTCAGTCAATTATTACTTCATCTACACTCATCTGCAAACGTGGCAATTCATGCTTTCAGCACTATTAACTGAGTAAATTTTATTTAAACGAAGCTGGAGATTCAGCTCTAATCTCTTGAGTTATCACACCAGTATTCCTCTCTGATGACATCCCCACACTCATCCTTGGAGACTTCAATATTCATGTTGATGCACCCTCCCAACCTTACATCGCTTGCTTCCTCTCCTTAGCCTCCTCCTTTAATCTCCACCTCTGGACTAGCTCCCCCACCACACTGATTGTCACTCTTTTGATCTCATGTTCTCTAGGAACTGTTCTGTCTCCGAACTCTCTTTCAAACCCCATTCCATCTCTGACCATTTCCTTGCCTCCTTCAACCTCTCCCATTGCTCCCCCTCCTCTTCCCCATCTTCCCATCCCTTCTGCAACCTGCAGGTCATTGTCCCTCAGGACTTTGTCTCCTCCCTCTCTCCTGTTCTACCCTCAGTCGTCTCCTCCTCCTCCGATTCTGCCATCTCCGCCTTCAACTCCTCTCTCGCCTCCACCCTCTACTCCCTTGTTCCCCTCTCCTCCTGCCCGGCTCGTTCTCATAACCCTCAGCCTTGGCTCACTCCCACCATTCGCCATCTCCGCTCCTGCACCCGGGCTGCTGAACGTCTCTGGCACAAATCCCACTACCGCGCCGACTTCCTCCACTTCAAATTCTGCCTCTCATCGCTCAGCTCTGCTAACTCCCTCACTAGACAGCAGTACTATGCCTCCCACATTGAAGCCTGCTCCCAGAACCCTCACCACCTCTTTTCTACCTTTGACTCCCTTCTCAAACCCCCCTATCCTCCTCCTCCCTCTTCTCTCTCTGTTCAGGATCTTGCTCTCTTTTTCACCTCTAAGATTGACAGGATCCACCTGGATATCGCTTCCAAGTCCTCTCACCCTAATACTCCCCCCTTCCTGCCTCCCCTCCCCTCCCCTCTCTCCTGCCCTCCTTTCCTCCCAACTCCCTTGAAGAAATCTCCTCCCTGCTCTCCTCCTCCAACCCCTCCACTTGCCCACTCAACCCCATTCCTTCTCGCCTTCTGACCTCCACTGCCTCCACCGCCGCCCCTCCCGTCCTGCATATCATCAACCTCTCCCTCTCTACCGGCTCCTTCCCCTCTGCCTTTAAACACACTACTGTCTCCCCCCAGCCTCAAAAAGTCCACTCAGGAACCCTCTGATTACCATCCTGTCTCGCTCCTCCCTTTTGCTTCCAAGCTCCTTGAATGGGTTGTCTACTCTCATTGTCTCGACTTCCTCTCCACCAACTCCTCCCTTGACCCCCTCCAATCTGGCTTCCACCCCCTTCACTCCACTGAAACCGCTCTTGCTAAGATCACCAATGATCTTCTTGTGGCTAAATTCAACTGCCTTTACTCTATCCTTGATGTCTCTGCTGCCTTTTCCTAACTCCTCCCCCTCCTCCTCCCTACCCCTCTCGGTCGGGGTTCCCCAAGGCTCGGTCCTTGGCCCTCTCCTTTTCTCTATCTACACCCAATCCCTAGGAAAACTCATTGCTTCCCATGGTTTCCAATACCACCTATACACTGACGACACTCAACTCTATCTCGCCACTCCTTCCCTCTCCCCCTCTGTTCAAGCTCGTCTCACCAACTGTCTCTCTGATATCTCCGCCTGGATGTCTCAACGCCAACTCAAACTGAACATGGCTAAAAATGAACTCCTGATCTTCCCTCCCAACCCTTCCTCTCCCTCTTCCCTATCAATTACCATTGAAGAGGTCTCCATTCTCCCCGTCCCCCAAGCCCGTAGCTTGGGCTTCATCTTTGACCCGCACCTTACCTTCAAACCCTACATTGACTCCGTGGCCAAATCCTGCCGCTTCTCCCTCCACAACATTGCTAAGATCCGCCCTTTTCTGTCTGTCTCCTCTGCCAAAACTCTCATCCATGCCCTAGTCATCTCACGCCTCGACTATTGTAACCTCCTCCTCGCTGGCCTTCCCCGCTCTCACCTTTCTTCCCTCATCTCTGTTCAAAACTCTGCTGCCAGGATCATCCACCTAGCCCGTCGCTTTGACCATGTGCAGCCTCTCCTCTCCTCTCTCCACTGGCTCCCTCTTCCTGAGCGTAGTCTGCACAAGCTCGTCTTCACCTACAAAGCCCTTCACAACCTCACTCCCCCGCTCCCCCAACCACCTTTGTCCCTTCTCCCTTGCTGCCCTGCATGCTTGAAACTCCCTCCCTGCCCTCGTCTGCCTGGTCCCCACCCTCCACACCTTCAAGTCCCTCCTCAAAACCCACCTCTTCCGCTCCGCCCTTCATAATGCCTGCTAACCATCCCCATCCAGGATTATCCCCCACCTGTTATCTGCAAACTCCCAATTCTCTGTAACCAAGCTAAGAATGTGTACCTGAGTTCTTGCATCCTCATTAATGTTGCATTCCCTGTCTCTCTCTCTGTTCCCCCCCCCCCTTCCCTGTCTCCTCTCCCCCTGTCTTTAGATTGTAAGCTCTCGGGCAGGGACCATGTCTATCTTACTCTTTGTAAAGCATCAGGTACATTGCTGGTGCTATATAAATGCTTATAATAATAATAATAATAATAATCTGAAAAATGTCTTGGTTGTGGCTAATCTTGTTCCTCGGTTGTAGTCCGTTTTCAGCCAAGTGACTCAGGTGTCAAGAAGTCAGGTTCTGCAACTTACACTTTGAACTTCTCAAGTGGAAATGAATCATTAACTTGGTGAAGCTCTGCGTGTATAATATCCATATAACTGACTGCCTACTTCTCATCTACCATGCCCACTAACATCACAAAGAAGTTTCAAATTGGTTCGCTCTGAATATGTTCTTTTTCTCAACACCATGTTGCCCAGTACAGTAGCCTTATTTAAGTGTTTAAGCCTTATTTGGACTCCTGTAAATATTTTTAACAAATTGCAGCTTTTGATTTTAAAATTATTTGACCTGATTTTGATCTTATGCTACTGTAACTCTCTTTGGCTGTTTTTACATGTGCACAATTATTCTGAAGTAGTTGTAAGTCTGGATTTATCATACTGGAGTTGTCAATCAGGAATAACTGTTTACACAATCATTAACAGTCCAGAATAAGCACTAATCTGGATTGGCACTGTAAAAGCTTATTCTGATATAAGAGTCACAAGGAAGACTGCACCAATCCCATGGTGCAGCACAGTTGAATTATAGCGCCTTGGGGAACTCCAATCGACAGGAGAATGCCTCTGCTAGTGCATCAGTCTTGTCATTAATTGGCTGGGATGTAAACTTCCTGAGGGGATTGTATTTGTGTAGAGAGCTGAGACAAACGGGCGATTCAGCCATATAAACAGTGCAGTTAAATTTCAGAGTCGTCTTCTGCTCTGATTTCTGGGTGCTGTGTTGGCAGTTGTGAGCTCCTCTCCTTCCAGTGTCCTTGCTGTGCCTATATGGTATACTGTAGTCTCGGATGACAGAATATCACGGGTAGGGATTTATAACTGAGAAGGCTGTGACAAAATGCTACCCATGCTGCCTCCTAATCCACTATGGGCATTTATACACGAGACAAAAAAGGCGTCTGATCCTTTGATCAGCCGCCTTTCTTTGCACTCGTCTACTTGTTCCAGCTGCGTGTTACCGCACGTCAGAGGGGGCAGGCGATCCTACCCCCTCCGACGGGGCTCCCCGAAGTGCCGGCTTTAAGCCGCACTTCCGGGTTCCCTTCTGAAGTGCGCACGCGCAGAAGGTCGCGCATGCGCACTGAGCTCTAAGACGGGTCTGATGCTGTTCTGAACATCAGACCCATCCGAGAGAGGTAGGCACGGGGGAGATGCGGCACATTAAATGATCCCGCTTGTGAGAGGGATCATTTTTAAACGCCCTATGACCGTGCAGTGGTGGGAAGCTATCACGCCCACTCACTCCAGGGACGCATGATAGCAAGTGACAAAGAGTAGAGGTAGAAGGGGTGCTCTAGTCTGTAATAAGGGTGTTTTTAGACAAGTGGGGGAATCTAGTGAATTGACAAACCTTGGTTTTGCAAATCTGGTTTTAAAAATAATGCACGAGCTGCTGGGCACCATGGTTTTCAATGGCAGCCGGCAACTTCCAGTGCGTGTAAACGATCCCTGCGTGACTTCTTTAAGAGCAGATTTGTCAATTCACTAGATTCCCTGCTCATCTAAAGATGTCCTAAGTCTTTACATAATCCCTATTCTGGATTAATTTTATTCCAGAGTAAATAAATCCTTGAAAATCATGTTGAACAATGCTGGCATAAAACCAGGAAACAGAAGATAAAAACTAGAAAGCGGAAGTTATTTAAGCCGGCATCGCAATTCACAGCATCAACTACAATCCAGATTTAGAGGGGTTAGTGCCAGTACTAGGATAGTGTAAAAACAGCCTTTGTTTTAACTGCATTACTTCTGATTGTCAAGTCACCACATATATTTTTATTTATTTATCCTGCCCTATCCCCAGAGAGCAAGGCTCTTTTCACAGAGACACTCTAACACTGATGAAATGGGTGTTACATTTCATTATACATATTGCAGGGCTGCAGGTGTGCTCTATGGGTGCCCTGCAACATGTATAATAAAATGTTACACCCATTTTATCAGTTTTCAAGTGTCTGTGTGAACAGGGCCCAAGTTTCAGATGTCATGATCACCCTTTTGCTTTTTTACCCTTCCATATTTTAAAAGCATAGTGTGCAGATAACTCCAAAGATTACATACTTAAACTGAAGGCAGCCTAAAACTGTATCTGTAAGGCAAGTGGGGGGAGGGGAAGTTTCATTGCAAGAGGCCATTTTGAAAATTACTACAGGCTCTGAGGGCTGTAAAAGTTTGGACAGGGGCTTAAGGGGTGCAGTCTCGTAGGGGAGAGTGGGTCCAGATCATGATTCTGCCCATGGAACTGTCCCCTATTCTTGTGCGCATGCCCTCTTCTCTGCTCCCTTCTCCTAAGCTCAGTTTTTCAGTGCTTTAGGGTAGGAACTGGCAGGGCTGCCAAAAACCACCACAGGCCCTGGGACAAAGGTTCCCTTCAGCCCCCCCACTCCTCAGCTCATCCCTACACACCACCCAGACCCTACCCCAAATGTTATAAGCAAACAAAATACATAGCATGAAGAGAATGTTAGTTAACAGTCTCAACCCGGGCCCCCTGAATTTTGTACCTCCCTGTCCCCTCCTCTCATCAGGCCTGGGAACTGGATTCAGGGAGAAGATTCAGGAACTGGAAAAGGACCATGTAAAAAGTAGCTGCAGGCCACATTTGGCACTGGGCCTGAGGTTCCTCATCCTTGCTGTAAGGGGTGTGAAGGTCCATTCATCTAGGCTAAGGTCCTGTGGACTCTGCTTCCATGGCCATTAAATCTGGGCATTTTTTCTGGGATACTAAAAACTGGTTTTCACAGTCAGTGGCTTGTGACCCTCTGAGAAGGGCTATGGCTTGTGACTACATGTTGCTAAATGGGAGGGAGCTATTGGAGGAAAGAGGTGTTTCGTGGTGAAGAAGAGAGTGCTGAGTCCCGCTATGGAAAACATGGAGAATTCCTGAATATCTGGTCTCTCTCATATGGAATCTCATGGCTTTTAATAGAAACAAGATGAGACACTGCATACATTAGTCTCATTGAAATGAATGGGACTTTATGCTAGCAGGTTCATTATCTGCTGGAGGATTGTGCAGTTAGGCGGTCACCACAAACTTTAACAAAGGAGTAATTTGTCTACTCTGAGTAAAGTGTCTCATTGCTTCCCCACTGTAGCAGATCATGTGAACTACACTGCTAGGAAGAAATGTTGCATTTGTTCTGCAGCAACTAAGGCTGCTTTTACATGAGTGGGTCGCCGTGGCTCAACCTGCTTGCGCGATATTTCAAAATCCCGCAAGGCCGGATTAGACAAGATGGAAGTCCGGGATCATGTGCGTTGAAGGCGATCGCGCATTGTTTTCAGACCACAAATGAAATACCTGAATTAAGATTACCTGAGGAAACCAGAGATATTTAATTCACGGTCTGAAAACAATGCGTGATCGCCTTCAATGAGCATGATCCCGGACTTCCATCTCGTCTAATCCCACCTTGCGGGATTTTGAAATATCGCGCGAGCGGGTCATGCGACGGCGACCTGCTAGTGTAAAAGCACCCTAACTCTGTACTTGATGATCACTGCCCTTTAACTGAAGTTTTTGGAGACATGGTCTTGAAGAAGAAATCTGTGAGCACTTGTATGTGAATACTTCAATTAGGAGAGAAATAGAAGTGTATATATTGTTGTAGTTCATCAAGTAGTAGTGTATTTCACCTGTAGTAGATATGACACATCTCTGTTTGTAATGTTTTCACTTATGTATTGGTATTTTGGCCAGGGATTCTCAAAGGACCGTGAGGAAAGAGGAGCCCAAATCCCAATTTGGTGTCTTACCCCCACAGTCTCCTTTGAAATTCCAACCCAAGACTGGTTTCCATCACTGTGTAGGGCATTTCTGAATTCTGCTGAAAAGGAGATTTTTTCCCCACCCTTGTTAATTGGTACAGCAATGAGAAAATGGATGCAGTCACACAAGACAGGCAGGGGAGACTACATCCCTGGCCAAAATACCAATACATAAGTGAAAACATTACAAAGAGAGATGTGTCATATCTACTACAGGTAAGGCTACCTCAGCATGATGTGGTAGTCTTACCCCTGCCTGGGCAGTTGGGCCACACCATGCTGAGGCAGGAAGAACAGCTGGCTGCTACGTGACACGACCACAGAAAAGTTCCGAGGATGTGTCATGGAACAGCCTTATTCCACATGGGGTAAGGCTGCCCAGGGTGGGGCAACCCGTGTACCTGGACATGCTTGCCTTGTCACTTGGGGAGCACTACTGTGGGGCCTTGAGCAGGGGTGCTGTTGCTCATCATGCGTGGCCACTTCATGGCCAGAGGCAGGATTTTGGTTGGGTTGGGAGAGGGAGGAGGGGAAGGGTTGGATGCCTGCCCATGTGGCTGGCACTGCGGCCACCCTGGCCATGGCTTGCCTGCCTGCCCGTCTGCCCGTTGTGTGCCCAGCTCCCCATGCTGGTCCCACAGTGTGGCGGCCATGCTTGCACACCACAGGGCTGCACAGGGATTGGGGGCTCGCAGCTTGTGTAGTTGCACTCAATGTGGACTGACATATACCATTGTAAAGAAATGGGATGTGTTGAAAATAAAAATCATCTGTGTTTTCATTTGAATTGCTCACCCAAAAAGGGCAGAATATAGTGCCTGGACACACAAACAGCAGTATTTTAAAAATCACGTGTGACCTTGGAATGCAGTTTTCTCTCACACGCAAATGGAATTTTGCCCTTATTGTGTTGTGAATTTCAAACAGCTTGACAGTAACAGTCGGTGTGACTTGGCAGGAAACAGAGGAGTTATGCACAGTGATACACAAAACACATTTCTGGATCAGGAGTTAGTGAACATTTATTGACATGAAACAGTTTAGAAGAGAAGTTTCCCACATTCAATTTTCTCTTCCCCAGATAAATCATTGGAGAGTCTTATCAACATCCAATTGAGGGCCGACACACCAAGGACAGGCCAAAGTGCCAAGACACAGGAGGTAAGGGTTCCACTTTACTCAGCACTCGTCAGACATCGCCTGAAATACTGTGTTCAGTTTTGGGCCCCACACTTCAAGAAGGATGTTGACAAATTGAAGAGGATTCAGCGGAGACCAACCAGGATTATAAAGGGGCTAGAATGCAAGGTGTATGAGGAAAGGCTGAAGGAATTGGGTATATTTAGCCTAAGGAAAAGAAGGAGAACATGATAGCAGTTTTCAATGGAACAAGTTGGCTAGGAGGTTGTAGACTCTCCATTACTGGAGGTTTTAAAAAAGAGGCTGGACAGCCATCTGTCAGGGAAGTTGTAGCTGTGATCATCCTGCCTTCCATGCAGGGGATTTGACTAGAGGACTCTCATGGTCCCTTCCAACTCTGTTTATATGATTCTATATTTAAAACGGGGTGGGCAGAGTACCCAAGCACAAGTGCCGCATGTCCGAAAGTTTATATTACCAAGAGCACAATACACATTACACCGATTGCAGCTTCCCCCAATCCCGGGGATAGGGCAGTGCGGCTTTTCCTAAATAAGCAACCACAGTCCAGGTGTCTGAGGCTCATGCAGTTCCCAAGCCTCCATGTGTCCATTTCTGATCTAAAAGGATGCAAAAAAAAAGAAAAGATGGTGAACATTTGTTCTCTACTGCTCAGAAGATAGAACACGAAGAAATGGGAGTAACATTCTGCAAGGTAGATTTTGGTTAAATATTAGAAAAAACCTTCTAACTGTAAGAACTATTGAGCAAGAGGGAAAAGGTGAAAGAACTGGGTTTTGTATTAGTATATGGTGGAAGGACTTTGCACAGTGTAAGTAAACAGCATATTGGTGATTTAAAAAAATAATAACGTTGGGACCAGCTTTTGGAGCAGATCTTGCAGCAACTTATGCCTGATGTAAGGAGAACTGCTTGCATGGACAAAGACCCAAAATGAAGAATACAAAAATAAGGCAGTTCTCTTCAGAAGGCTGGCAAGCCGCGAGTGAAGTGAGCGTGTGTGTTGTTTTCTGAGGTTTGGAGGACAAAGTCTATACCTTTTGGCTTTTCAGGGTCAGACAGGGTCAGCGAGCTGTTAGACAACATGAAGAGGTTCTACTGCCCACTGAGCCCAGATTTTGCTAAGCTCTTTTCTACCTGCCTGCCCCAGACTCCCTTCACTGCTGCTTCTGTCAGCCAGTACTAAGCAGGAGTGCTTAGCCAGTACTAGTGGAGAGGGGGCTCCACTCCCAGGAATACCCCACTAAAGGAATACCCCTTTAGTACTTTCTATGCACTAAGGAAGTTTAGGGCAGCAAACCAGGGCATAACAGACACACAACTGATGATTCAGCTGCCCTGGGGCTCCCCTCATGTAAATGCACCCGTGGCCACCTCCACGTTGGCCATAGTAACAGCTCTGTGTGGCCTAGTTTCTCATACAGAAATGCATACATGTAGCTGTGGAACAATGCAGCCACTCTGGTTTAGGGAAACAGTAGAAGAACGTTGGGGGACAAGCTATTGTGGCCAACAATATTGGGGGAAAGAACTGTTCTTGGGGGGATAATAACGTTATGGGTTTGTACATAGAATGTAAACATGTAAGAGCGAACGTAGCCTAGTCAATAAGGTGTTAGACTTAGACCTCATTTACGCCTGCAGCGGCGTGCAGATTTTGGCTCCCGCAAGTCAAAATCTGCATGGAGTTCAGCTACTGTGAAAGCCCCCCCCCCCCCACACGCATGCATGTGTGGCTTTGCCAGAGATCACCTGGAAGAGGCCAGGCCCCCCTCAAGCCAATTACTTACAGATCAGCAGGGTAGCACACAGCCAAATTCAGTAAAAAAATGGAAAATGGTTGTATGTACAGCCACTTTTATTTTGCCTCCGCCCACCAATCAAAACTCACCCTCTGGCTTGTCCATCACTCAACTGTCCCCTCCCATACCCCCTCCTACCAAATATGGCACTAAGATTTGTTTCCTAGTTCAGAGAAGCGAGGGATCAACCGAGGGATCAACTGTCTGGATCACTTCAGTCACACGCGTGCAATGGCGCCAGCACTCGTATAAACTCAATGGGGAGGGACCATGGGCGGCCTGCAGCAGGGAGGAATGATTGCCCGTTAGTTGTGGTCATGTGCAGAGTCTGTGGGTGGTGGCTGTGGAACCATGGGGCCTCTCACGTGTTAACACCCTAAGTCTTTCCCCATAGCAGCAGATCCAGTGTGGTGTAGTG
This sequence comes from Sphenodon punctatus, assembly GCA_003113815.1. Lineage (NCBI taxonomy): Eukaryota > Metazoa > Chordata > Lepidosauria > Sphenodontia > Sphenodontidae > Sphenodon > Sphenodon punctatus. Next base: position 108,809 of record QEPC01003920.1, on the reverse strand, counting down.
CATAAGGTGCTGGACTTGGACCTGGGAAGCTGGGTTCGAATCCCATCCTAGCTATGAATTCACTGGGTGGCTTTGGACAAGTCACAATCTCTCAACCTCCATTTCCCATCTGTAAAATGGGAATATGTGTGACGTGTGTCTAACTGTCCCTGTGTTCCTCTCACCCTTGTCCATCTTAGATTGTAAGCCCACTTGATCTGTGCCAGAAAATCTGTGACTGCAGAGCACTGTGTATGCCAAATAGCACTATAGAAATTAAATTATAAGTAATAGTAGTAATAAACAGTGTGGTACCCAACTTAGCAACTTCTAAAAGATGCCTGGATAGCTATTGGAGGTCTGAAATGAGTTCCTTCTGTGGCAGATTAGTGAGTGCTGCATGTGCTCTCCTTGTTCTAAGGATAAATAAAGTCTCCAGATTATCAATAGACAATTTGCATGAGTGACATGGTCGTTCTAATGAGAACAGCGTGTTAATAATAACAGCTGTTGTGATACTTTGATAGATTTTGGAGTTGTGGAGGTGCCCAGTTTAGCTGACTACTAGTTAATTCAGAAATGTGGCAGAGATCTCCCGAATAAGCAGCAGTACTAGCGTGTAGTAAACTTCCTCATTGAGATTCATTGTCTCACAGCTGAAAGGCTTCATCACATGGATGCTCTAATCTTTGGCATAGATTGGCATATGTACAGACTGATTAATTCAGCTGGTCTGACAGGCTTTCCATTTCACCTTTTGGGCTTACTTTGCAGAAGTGGCACAGTATTTTACCCTGTTGTGAAATGCTGTGAGTGTGAATTACATGGCAAATTAATTAGTGTTGCCATAATCAAGGCATTCTGCATGCCCTAAAAGCAGATCTATTCACCTGCTCTTGACATATACACATGTGTGCTATGAGTAATAATATGCCTGGCTGCTTTCAGTGTTGAGAAACTCCAAAGTATAAAATTAGCAAGTGAGAGCTCTGTTTACTAATGTGAATTTTCTCATGGCCCAATTCAGCCCTGGTGTAGGTGAGTGAAACTGAAACCCCCCTTCACCTTATCAGCACCTCTGCCTGTATACTGTGTCTTCATGATTATACTGATCTGTGTTAGGTACTTAGTTTGCCCTCACTTAACACTGGCATTGCACACCCAAAAGCACACAGTGCCAGCTAGGCACCATCCCACTGTACATCAGAGTGGCACTGCAGAAAGCACAAGCTTCCTCCATTAATCCTGCTCCTGCACCAAAGCCAAGCCCAGCATTATTGAGGAAAGGAGCAGGGCAGAGGGGAGGAATCAGGATGGGGATAGCAATCTTCCCCTCCCTCCCCCTTCCCCACACACTCACCCCCAGCTGTGGAATCAGTACTTGCTGCTGTCTTATCCCCATACAAGGTTTGGCACTAGAACTTGACACATATCCACAGTGTATTCAGTCTCACAAACCCCATCAAGCAGGGAGGTACTGTTGTCTCCATTTCACTGACTTGGGAACTGAGTCACAAAGAAGCCAAGGAAACTGCCCATGATTATAAAGGAGGCAGGGAAGAAGCCCAGTTTCCTGAAGTCTAGGTTGGTGCCTTAACACTGAGATGATCCTCTTTCCAGAGCTTGTATGTTTATTAATATTTTTCCTCCCTGGCATGTTTTAATAATGCAGTGAAACAATTAAATAGATAAGAAACTGGAGAGAACAGAGGAACATTGCAGCCGGCCACAAAAGAAACTGAAGAGATTTTGAACTGCATCCTTGTAAGGTTCATATCACTCAGCTTCTACTCCACCAGAAATGTAAGCAGGAATTGCAAGCCTGCTGGCACAGGGAAAAATGTTTGGATGCATTGTTTCCTTTATGCCAAAAATCTATGATTCCCCTTATATGAAAGAAGCCCTGAGTGCAAAATTATTTTTATTTTTCAAATCAGTATGTATATTGATTGCTCTGCAGAATGTAACATAGCAAAAGCAGAGCCCTGTAGCTCGCTCGACCCATGGCCAGCCTTTCAACAAGCCTGCCAGACTCAGGCTGGGCCAGATTCTCCAGCCAGGGGTGATCCCGCTCGCAATGGGGTGACATGATGTTGTTGTTTTGAGGACCTTTCAGGAGAAGACAGCTTTCTCTGTTGTAAACCCAGCCAGAAATCACCGAAGGCAATGAAAATCTTTCTAATAATGCTGGGGCAGGCCCTTAAAAAAACGCAAAAGTGGATTAGTTACCAAAGCACCAAGGAACTGTCAGGTGTAACAAAGGGTGCAGCCACATGAGATGGCTAGGGCTGGCTACCATGCCTTGGGCAGCTTTCACCCACCCTGGGCAGCTGGACCACGTGATGCAGTGCACCGTGTGGCCAGCTGCCGCCAGATGACCCCCCCCCCCCCATATGTTGGAGTGATCAGCTGGCTGCTATGTGATGTGTCCTCAAAAAAAGGCTGAGGATGTGTCACGTAGCAACCTTACCCCAAATGGGGTACGACTGCCCAAGGCATAGCAGCCCATGTGCCGGGGCTCCTTCTGCCCCACCGCATGGTGAGCTCTGTGGTAGAGCTTTGAGTGGTGGGCACTGTTGCCTGTCATGCATTGCCATGTCACGGATGGGAGTGGGATTTTGGTTGGATCAGGGCAGGAAGGCGGGTCAGGGTCAGGCCGGGCGCCCACTTGTGTGGTTGGTGTCTTGGTTCTCCTTGGCTGTGGCGGGAGCTCTGACAACAGCCCTGCCAACCTGGTTGCCCACGGGGGGAGGGGGAGGCAACCATCTTCCTAGCTCCCTGCATTGGCCCCACAGCGTGGCGGCAGTGTTTGCCCACCATGGAGCCATGCTCTGGCTGTACCTAAGGTAAATTAGGAAAAGCTGTGAAGGGTAAGCATAGTACAAGATATATTAATGAAATGAAAAAATGAGGATATCAAAGGTGTGATTTTACTGTTGACATATGGTTGATTCTGAGTTGCAATGAGTGTCTTATAATCCTTAGTAAAAAATAATAATGGATATTCATTATCTCAATGGTATCCCCTCTTAGTCACGAATTTTTGAATTCCATTCATCTGAAAAGCTAGCGATAGTGGGCTAGTCTAGACATACAGTAACACAATCTTAAGCTTAGATTTTCAAAGTGACATTGACAGAAGACAGGTATGACAAGGCATCTTGCTTGCCAGGTAGCTTTGACTGATTATGCTGATTAGAACTAGGTTTGACCTGTTGCTAGAAAATGATCACCCTGTGGAAGCCTTCTAAAGAAATAGATTATTTAACATTTACATTAAAATAATTAATAGAAGTCAGGGAGTCCGGCCCTTGAAATGATACCTAGGAGATTAGTTTAGGAGTGCATTTTCATCTTCTGAGAATTCAGACAGTAATTAGATGGATGTGTTTAATCACATTTTCAGTGTTGGAGAGTCTGGAAGAAATCACTCCCTTCTGGCACTTTATTGAAGGACCATTCCCCCTTCAGTTGATGCGAACCGAACCAAATGGTAGTAGTGAGTTACAGTAAGCCATTGCTCTTAGGGTTGTAGACCATTCAGTACATTTCTTTGTGCTCCTCAATTATATATAATTACGTGGGAACAGGGAGCAGAATATTTCTAATTAGACTGGATGACGTGCTGAACATAAAATGTTTTTAGTATCCGTGTGCTTATTCGAATGGACTTGATACTATCAAATGTAACATGCATGAAATGCAAAATTATTAATACATTTTATTTATTTCCCATGCTCAATCTCATGTAAAATTAAGGTCTGGTAGCTCACTAAACTAAGGAACATGCTTAGCACAAGTGATCTTCTATCTGCAAAATATGCTCAAATTCTTCCAGATTTCATTCAGCCACCACCACATCAACAATTGTTCTTTCTGTTTTAATCATGTTCCCAGTTATCTCATTACTGATGTGGTCCTGCCATCTTGCCTTGTGTAGCTTTTTATGATAACCAATCTCAAAAGCCATTAGGTTTTTTTTCTTGTTGATAATGTGATTATTCCACATGTAATCCCATCTGATTTATTTGTTAGCTAGGACCAAGATTTTTAAAACTGGATGCCTACTTTTGGTGCTGTAATTCATGTTTACACTCAGTCCTAAATAAGTGTCCTTACTGCACAACACCCAATAGCTCTCACTCTTTTCTCTAAATTTATACCCTTAGTTACAATGCACATTCCATTGAAGCAAATGGGACTTGTGTTCATGCAAAGGGTTATATAACTTAAGCACTGGTGCTATATATCTTAAGGATCATGGCATAGCCGTCTAGCTAAAAGAATGACCTTGCTCATAGTACCAATAAGTAACGTAGAAGTCTTGTGTAAACACTGATAAACTCCCTTTTAGCCTGCTTTATTGTTGTTTTGATAGTCAAACAAATGAATAAATAATATGGAACCTTATGATTTAACAATTTTTGCCAAAATCAGTGGAATTAAAGGATTCTCAACACCTCCTGAGAACAGGTCATGCCTACATAAACATTGCTTACACATAAGCTCAGAGATTTCAGAAGGATGTTGTCCAATCTTGATTTTACACAATTGTGTGTTTAGAATCATGGTCCATGAGTTTATTAGAGATAAGATATACTCTGGAAGAAAAAGATTTGATCTCCAGAGAAAGTGAAGACATTGGTAGTTCCAATTAAACATGAACTCTGACTTGAATGAGTCATAATTGGTTTTGACATTGACTTCAGGGGAAGCTGTTTGATAAGACAGATTTTTACAATGAAGCAGCAATTGGACAGTGGAACAATTTTCCCAACGTGGTTGATTTTTTTATCACTTTTTAAATCAAGGCTGGATGTCTTTCTGAAATGTGTGTTCTAGCATAGGTAGAAGTTACAGGCTTGATGCAGGAGTCACTTGGTGTTTGTTTTATGACTTGTATTCTGCAGAAGGAATAGTACATTCTAGTCTTAAAATGTACACATCTGTTTTTGTAAGGGAGGAGAGGAAGTGGTGCACTGATAAAAAATGAAAGATATAATAGTAATGCAGAGGCTAAACAAAAACCACCAAACCTCTGGTTTCTCTTTAGAATGGAATTACAGATGTTCACATCCTAGGATAGTCTGAATTCAGGAAAGCATGTAAATATGGGTATAAAACTATATGTTTAAACCTAAACAGGGAACTGAGAGTACCCAAATATTAAAAATAAATTACCAACTACAGTAAGTTCAAAGCAGGATTCTCCTGTATGTTAACAGTAGGCTGTTCAATGTCTTTATTTTGTGCTGTAGACAAAATAATTCAGACTATCTTTTATGGGACCTACTTCAGTTGGTGAGTATACAAACGTTTGGGTCAGACAGGGCCCTTCCTCAGGCATGTAAAATGTCAGGAAAGATAAATAAGTATGAAAGCAGTCCCCTCATATGTATGTCTTGTATTTGTTCTGACACTTTACAGCCTGAAGGTGTGCCCCAAAGGGATGGTATCAGGGCCAGCCCTACTGCAGGCCAGCTCGAGGTGGCCACCCCAGGCCTTGCTCCTGGGGGGCCCCCCACACTTGGGGTCCCCAGTCTGCCAGTGGCTGGGAGCTGGGGACTCCGTGTGCAGGGACCCTGGCCGACTCCGATTGACAGGCAGCGGAGGGGGCCAGCAGGAGTGAGGGAGAGGCAGAGGCCCCGCCTCTCCCACACTCCGTGCCTCCCCCTCCGCTGCCTGTCAGTCTTAGCCAGGCAGTGGAGGGGGCCAGCCAGCAGAACCAGATTGAATCTGCTGCTACAGTGCCTGAGGCTCCGAGCCTGGCGTGAGGCCTGGGCCCAGACTGGTGGCGGTGGTGGCAGCAGCGACGGATCAGGTAAGTGATTCGATGGTTGGGCTTGGGGTTGGGTGGAGGGGAGTGTCCCTCCACCCAGGCCCAGGTAGCGTGCTGTCCCCAGACTAAGCTGGGGATCACCCTCTGAGCCAGGGAGCGCAGGAGTGCCCCTCCACCCAGGCCCAGATAGTGTTCCGTCCCCAGACCGAGCCGGGGTGCGCCCTCTGAGCCAGGGAGTGCCCCTAGGCCTACTGGCAGAAGAATCTGGCCCCACCTTTGTTCCTCGCCCTGGGCCCTGCATAGTCCAATACAAGATATCACCTGAACTACGTTGTCTCCAACTCTTACATACATGACCAACATTGCAACCATCATCTCTCTTTATTTTGGACAACATTTTCAAAAGGATTTAGGAATCACATTTTCAAAAACAGTTCATATATTTAGGTGTGTAAGCTCCCTTGGCTTTTAATGAACTTAGACTCCTTTCACACGTTACCTGGGGAGGCATGGAAATTTCCACCAGAGCAATCATGGCTCTCTTATGACAGGAATTAACGCATGCACGTGAGAATGCACTATTCTGCTTTTATGCCGCGAGAACACTCACGCATGACAGGGTCCCGAAATGGTGCTTTTACAACGATGGGTGTTCTCCCGGCATAAAAGCGGAATAGTGCATTCACACATGCACTAATTCCCGTCAGAATAGAGGTGCAATTGCTCTGATGGAAGTTTCCCTGCCTTCTCAGGTAATGCGTGAAAGTGGCCTTTTGAAAATGAGACTCCTCATTTACTTACATATTTTGAAAAATGTAACCTCTGTTTACATTATTTTAAATAATTTGTATCCCTCATGAAAAATCTGTTTGACCGCTCAAGAGAATGAGTCTGTGTTTATTTATAGAACAAATATAGCATAGTTGGGGCAATGCACATCTACTGCCACTGATTCACTAGTGTGTCTCATTCAGCCCTGCTCTGGAGAGAGTATTTGTAGAGGCAAGAGGGTTGGTCACCCTCTGAACCCCTGCAAACCTTGTCTTCTCTTCTTAGACTGCCAACAAGGGTGCCAATTAGTGTCAATTGTGCGCCTGTTGAGCTTCTAGGAAGAAATGCTATTGTGTAATTACTGGGAAATGAAAACAATTTGTTCCCAGAGGTTTTGTTCTGCATTGTACGCTACCTACAATTAAATGTTTTCTCCCTCTGACATTTGAGTGGAAAGCTTTTTCTATATATGAATGCTTTCCACCTCTGGGTGAACTTTTTGATGTTGCACAAAAAGACCTCATTTGCAGAAAAAAATATCCTGTTGGGAGATATGAATTACAAGCATTATCCGGGTGGGAAATCTTCCTAGTGAAAGAGAAGTCATTAATCAAATTTTGCTTTCAGTCAATGGGCTTGCACTGGTGTAGTTCTACTAACTTACCTGTGTAATTCCCCAAAGTCTGCTGGACTTCTCTTAGGAGGCAGAAAATAGGTTATCTCCTGAAATGGGGCATTTACTTAGGGGAACAGGCAGGTTGGTGTACAAGATCACAATGGGGAATAAAATATGATAATCCTGGGAACTGTCTGGGATCAGTTTCTTCTGCTGCTATTTTCCCTTCTGGGGTGGGTAGACTGTAGCAGTTCAGTGGTAGCTCCTTTGTGCAAATCTATCCAGGGAAAGAACAGGGCCTTTAAATGTAGCTGGGTGTCAGAGGTATGGAATTGGGCTTAGGACTTCTGTGATATGAGCCCTGCAAAGGGATCTGTTGGAGGTATAACAATGTTGGAATGGGCCCTGGTGCAAGGGATTAAATTGGACTCTTTGCGCTGCGGCTACCTCCTTTCCATATCATCTTCCCCCCACCCCCCCGGCACTAGTTAACCAGGGCCCACAAATGCCCCTTTGTCTTGTCGTGAGGCAAAGATGGAGAGGCCAGGGTGGTGGAGAGGTGAGACCAGGCAGGAGAGAGATGAGGCTGGATGCACTGGGTAGCAAGGCGGGGGAGTTAGCCGTCATTAGCACAAGGGGAGCAGGCAGCGAATGGTGCAGGAACTGGAGAGGTGGGTCCTGGTTGGAAGGTGGCCTGGAAGTGGTTGGGAAGTCATGTCTGTCCTGTTCCTATCGCCGCCACCACCTCCCCATCTCGTAACAGCAGCGCTGTGTCATGGCACGGATAGCTGGCAGTGGTGCAGCAGGGGGGAAAGGACAACCAGTAGGAAATGTAATAGAGCTGAAATGAGATCTTGCAAAAGTGAGAAATCTTGTCAAAATCCTGGTGCTCAGTTCATCCTGGGAGGAAAAAAAAGTCACTGCGCATGTGCAAAATGGCCACTGGGCTGTTTTGTGTATGTGCAAATGGCCACCACCCTTAACCAAAATGGCGACAATAGCATCGCCATTTTGGTTAAGGGCAGCAGCCATTTTGTGTACATGCAATGCATGGCCCTTAACCAAAATGGCAATTATGCTATTGCCGCCATTTTGGTTAAGGATGGTGGTCTACTTGCACTGGGACCAAAATCTCGACAGATCTTGGTTCTGGTGCTCGATATAACAAGAAATACTCACAAGCAGCAATTTAGCTGCTTGTTTCACTCCTTGGATGCAACTGCACTAGGGCACATAGGGCCCTTGGGCTGATGGGCTCTGGTGCTGTTGCACTGCCTGCATCTATTATAGCTATTCCCTAGGGATCCACCCCCTTCCAACTGAGTGTTCCAACATGTATGTTTCTGGAGTTCTTAAAGCACAATAAAGCACTCCTGTCTGTTATCCTTGATTGGTCAGGGGAAAGGAGGATCTTTTGTTGTCAGGATTAAATTCCATTTTAGATCAGAATCCAAGTAAGGTCATTTGAGACTTGTGACCCAACACTTTGTCCTGGATGGATGTGGTTATCAAGTCCTCCTGAGGTTAATTTTAGGTAGGGGAGGGGCAACATTCCAGATTGCAGGCGGGCAGGGCAACTTTCAGCAGGGGATGTTGTAAAGGACCTTTCATTGTAAAGGGCCAGTCAGAGATACAGGAAGTCATGAAGTATGTGGTATGAATGATGAGGGCAGGGAAGGGTGTGGCACCTCCTCCATAAGTGGCATCTTTGAGGCATGGAGCCATTAATAACTGAATGGCAAGAACTCAGGACATTGATGTAAATGTCATGCTCAGCAATATCTTTCTATTGTTCTCTCTGTCTCTCTAAATGATAGTTTGGAGAAAGTGTAGTTGCTATGTTGGTCCCAAGTATAAGAGATGGCGACTAAGTAGTTCAGATGATATCTTTTATTTGAACTAACCTTTGTTGTATAATATTTCAGGCCACACAGGGCTCTTCCTCAGGCACAGTCACAGACACATATATAATTTCTGATTCTTCATCTCTAATTTTAAATAATTCAATATCCTTTTTTTACTACTTATCTTTTTTTGAGAAATCCAGACCATTTTTGCGGGGGGGGGGGGGGAGGAGGGTGAATTTCACAAAAGCCCAACAATGCTACGTGTCTTCCAGCCCCCCCCCCCAAAAAAGTACACTTTCTGCCCACTTTATTTTTTCTAGTCAAATTTAACTTCCTGCCCTTGTGCAGATATGTTTTGAACAATATAAGATGCAAGGTAAGCATGCACTGCTATGTAGACCAGATCACTGGCCAAATGCTATGAAGAGCTAAGGTATTTCTCTCATAGTTTTGGCACAATGGTGTCAAAAGGGGAATAGGGGTCAGAGCACTGAGAGGCAATTCTCTCAACCCCTGGACTCTGAAAAGAGGGACAGCAACAATCAGAAAGAGGGACAATGAGGGGCATCATTTGCATATGCTTATTTGCATGTCCATGTAAATGTGTACACACCAACACTACATACACTTCTCAAACAATGGACTCTGAAATTAGAGGCTTCCAAATATATTTGGAAAAAAAGGAACTTTTGATTAATTTTTTAAAAAAAAGGTTATTTATGAACACACAAAAAAGGCTGGAACAATTTATGAACTTTTCAGGGAGAGAGTTACATTTTTTAGCGTTTAATCTCACGAGAGCATGCACTATTCAAATGTAGCGCGCCTCCTATCTTGTGGGAAAGGAGGAAGTGCAGCTCTCCTGCCAGCAAGCTCGCGCATCAGACAGGGTAGGATTTCACTACCCTGTCTAATGAGCGAGCTTGCTGGAGGGAGAGCTGCACTTCCTCCTTTCCCATGAGATAGGAGCTGCGCTACACTTGAATAGTGCATGCTCCCGTGGCGCCAAAGGCTATTCGTGGGAAGGGAGCTTGCTACCCTGTGTGCCCGAGCACCTCTGCCCCATCATCAGCAGTGCAGCACGGTGGGACCCCAGCTGCCACATGCCTGTTCTGGAAGTAAGGCTAAGTTATAAGCACTACTAGTCTGTGTGTACACAGCTGTTTGTGAAAATGGTTGTGTTTGCTACTGAGGGAGTCTGGGACTGGGACCTCTATTTTTAGTCTTTCTCTATTGTATAGTATTTCTGTATCTATTATACTTATTAGTTTGGTTTCCTCCCCTACCTCCATTTAAAAAAAAAATAATTCTATGGTATGAAATGACTATAATAAGCATAGATTCATCTGTAAAAATCTGGTTGTAATGTTTCTGGATGTGGAATAAATGTAGCCTTTGGAGTTCCGTCTCCACCAGTGAAAATTCCTCAAGAAATGCCCTGGTAAAGACCTTACTCCAGGACCTCCCCTCTCTATTAAGAGCCCTTCACTCTAGAATTGTTGGGCTTGAGTGGGGAAGCCTGCTTACTTCCTGGGATGGGATGGTGAGGAGAGAATATTTTTATTTTTTGTTTATTCAAAACTTATATCCCGCCCCTCGTCCCCAAAGGCAGCTCGGGGCGGCGAACAACATGCACAAAAAAATAATTCAACAATAAAACATTTAAAAATAAATCTACAAATTTTAAAACAAGTAATAAAAACTCCCTCCCAAACCACACCTCCCCCACCCTATCCTGCTCCCTCACCAAAAGCCTGGCGGAACAGCCAGGTCTTACACAAACGTCGAAACAACAGGAGGGTGGTGGCCAACCGAGCCTCCTTCGGGAGTGAATTCTACAGCACAGGGGCAGCCACTGAAAAAGATCTCACATCAGTGGCCACCCGTCTCACCCAGGGAACCTCCAAAAAGGCCCCACGGACGATCTCAGGGGTCGCACGGGCACATGGGGAGTAAGGTGATCCCGCAGATAGACAGGACCCAGGCCGTGAAGGGCTTTAAGGGTCAAAACCAGCACCTTGAACCTAGCCCAGTGCTTTATAGGCAGCTAGTGCAGAGCCCGGAGCACAGGTATCATGTGCTCCCTGTGGCCCGCCCCAGTAAGGAGACGGGTCGTGGCATTCTGCACCAGCTGCAGCCTCCGGACCAGCTTCTTGGGCAGCCCCACGTAGAGCACGTTGCAGTAATCCATCCTCGAGGTGATGAAGGCATGAATGACAGTGGTGAGGTCAGAGTCTGAGAGATGTGGCCGAAGCCGCCGGACAAGATGTAACTGTTGGAAATGCAAGGACTGTGAGATCATTGCATCCATTTGCCCAATGCAGAGTTTACAGAGGAGTGTGAGTAGCTAATCATCAATAAACAGGCAGGAAGCATACTTAAGCTTAAGTAGTTTTTTTAGGAAAAACATGTAGGATAGGAAAGGCCTACATCTATACTAAGTCCTAAGACTAGATCTGTTCAGGAGGGAGGAAGGAAGCTCTCTGAGACACAAAGAGATAAGAAACCTCCTGGGGGAGGAGATTGACCAATCAGGTCCTGGCAGGAGTAGGACAGATAGGATGGGGGAAGGGTTCCCTGATCTGTCTGTCTACTCCTGGTGTTTCTAGCAAACAAACAGGATAAGGTGCTTAGGGGGAATGCAACCAAAGGAATGTATTTCCAACAGTAACTGCCGAAACGCACTCCCCGCCATGGCCACAACCTGAGATTCCAGGCTGAGCCGTGAATCGAGGAGCACACCCAGACTCCGTACTTGTGGGACCATGGGAGGGTGAACCCTCCCCACAAGAGGAGATTCAACCACTCCCAGGCCCTCACCCACCAACATCACCTCCGTCTTGTCAGGATTCAGCTGCAGATGGCTCAACCTCATCCAAGCCCCCACAGTCGACAGACACTGGGAAAATAAAGAGACTGCATGGTTGGTCGATGGAGAAAGAGAGGTAGAACTGAGTGTCATCAGCATACTGATGACACTTCATGCCCTGAAACCCTCTCACGATCTCCCCTAACGGCTGCATATAGATGTGAGGGCATGTATGCCATTTAGGTGACTTGGGTGTATTGGGGATCAGGGGATGTGGTATTTTGGACCATGTGGCCTAGGATCAGTTTTATATTACATGTAGTTCTCAAAGGTACCTGGACAGTCTACCACTGATGAAGGAAAATCAAGTGATGAATGAAAATAAATGCTGCTAAATTAGGCTACTGTGACTTCCCAGTACAAATATGTAACTTCTTTTGCAACAATTGCACGTCAGTATTTTATCTTTATAAAGATCAAAAGTTAACATATTGACTAAGCCATGTTTACCATTTTTCATGGATAATTTATAAAGCCCTAAGGTTAGTTGATTTACTTATTTCTGCAGTAGACACTTTGTGATTTCATTTATGTGCCCTTTGGGTAAAATAGAACACACAAGCATAATATTAATCTTTTCCATATTTCCCTCTCATGGAGTGGAAGCAGATAAACATTAGGGAGGAAGAACACAAACATTTGTTTTTGTTAAATCCTTCAAGTCAACAAATAATCCAAAGCAGAAAATAAATCTCCTGTATCAAGAGGTTTTTCTTTTCTTTAACAAGGCCACAATATTGTGCTCAGAGAGTCAACAGAGACTAAGGGCACAGTCAGACATGCTTTTAAATTGCACAGCTGTGGCGGCAGCGTGCGATTTAAAGCACCGCGCACTTCCGGGTTGGTCTGAATGCGGTGATTGCGCACATTTCAGCCTAACCCGATCTGTTGGAGTGCGGTTTGAAAAGTTGCTCCAAGGGAGGGATGGGGTGGGGGGACCCTTCCTAGAGTTTCTTAATCTTATCTATCTATCTATCTATCTATCTAAGCTAACTCCTACAACTCTCTCTCTCTCTCTCTCACTGTGACAGCTAGAAGTTTGCTTGAGGGCAGAAGGAAGTAAAGTTACTTAATATGTTTAATGTAATATTCATTTATTTATTTTTTGGCATATCTTTATTTTGCTGGTGAGTAGTTTGTTTATACTCACCACAACTACAGGAAAGCAGTTTGTTTGTAATCACACCACACTTCAGTTCTATATTAGTGAAGTTTCAGACCTTTTGGCCTTTGCCTCTTTATTATTTGTTTAGATTTGTATTCTACCCTGTCTTGGGAGCTAAAGGCTGTTAACGGCATATGGAACATATAAAAATTAAAAATTAAATAAAATTCATAAAATATATTGTACTATAAAGAGCCCCTGAAGAAACAGCGTTCTACTAACCCTATCCCCATCTGAAAAATGCCTGTCCAAATAAAAACATTACCCCTGGAAAAAGATCAGGCTTGGGCTTCAGTATCTCGAAGGGAAGGGAGTTCCATAGTTGTGGAGCCGCCACCTTGATCACCTCTTTATGAGCCTTTGCTGTATAGACTAGATGCATGAATGGAACTTGCAAGAGCTTGTTCTTGGCAGACCTTAAGGATCATTTATTTATCATTTATTTATTTATAAAATTTCTACCCCGCCCCTTCTAAAACAGCTCGGGGCAGCTGGGAAGGGAAGGGAAGGCCCACTGGACCTTCATGAAGGGAAGGCCCACTGGACTTTCCCTTGGGGGGCTGAAATAAAAAAGCTAGAATGAAAATGAATATTCTATTTCATTCATATCAGCTGTTTGCAGGAGGGGCGGGGTATAAATATATTAAATAAATAAATAAATATAATTCAGATATTCATTTGTGTATTAGAATATGCAAATGTACAAACATACAATGACATAATTGTTTCAGTCCTGGTACAGTCAGGCACATCTCACTAACACACACCATAGGGGTGCATACCCAGATCTCACAAAAGGAGGGAGGAATGGGGGGGGGGGAGGCTACAATTTTACTGGGATCAGCCTCCCCTTCCTACAAAAGAAACTAGAAGAACTTTCTTTTTTAATATACATTGAAATAAAATCATAGAATCAGGATTGGAAGGGACCTTGAGGGTCATCTGGTCCAGTCCCCTGCTTAGATACAGGATGACTCCAACCACAACATCCCCCAACAGATGGCTTTCCAGCCTCTTATTAAAACCTCCAATGGATGAACCTACCACTTCCCTAAGCAGCTTGTTCCATTGCCACTCAGCTCTTAGTCAGGATTTATTTCATGATATCTAACCAAAATCTGTCTTCCTGTAACCTGAGCCCATTGCTTCTAGTCCTGCCCTCTATAGCAATGAAAAAAAGTTCCTTGCCATCTTCTAGGTTGTAGCCCTTTAGATATTAGAAGATAGCTACGACACATTTCCTTAATCCTAGACATCCAGTGTTGTGTAGTGGTGAAGAGTGCAGTACTTGGGTCAGGAGATAGGGGGAGGCCCTGGTTCAAGACTCACGTTAGCCATGAACTCACTGTGTGACCTTGGGCCAGTCTCAGATCTCTCAGCCTAACCCACCTCCCAGAGTTGTTGTGAGGATTAAGAGTTGAGTGAATTAGTTAGTTGTTTATTTATTTGTTTAGTAGTAGTAGTAAATTCTTTATTACATAGCCATGGGCCATTATAAAATAGCACAATTGCCAAATTCCAACGTACATTCATCAACACTCAGTATTGTAATCATTAATATAAGTTACACAGTTTGCACTGGGTTTCAACTTGTAGTATGTCATGCATGTAAATTATCCCAACGGTCAGAACCATAGTCTCCCTTAAACAAAATCCCAACCTAAATCAATCCAACTCAATTATCCCTGCTTAAGATTCAACACACGAGTAAAAAAAATTGCCACCACGAGTGTAACCAAGGGATTATTATCATTCAACAAAAAATCGTCCTTTGAGATGTAATAACAAGAAGGATTAAAGTGATGGTCAATATACAACCTTCTCCAAGTTTGATAAAGTGGGTGGGCCAGTAAAATATGCATCATTGTTTCCAAGGCCTCCCCACAGAGGTTACTGTAATGCTGACAAAACTTTTATTTTCAGGGGGGTAACCTTCAGTCTACCTTCCGTCATAGCCATTGGAAACACGTTGAATCTGGCAAGGGCCATTGCCACCCTATAATTTCTGAGTCTGGGGTTAGCCAGATAGAGAGCTCCCTGACGAGGGATCACAAAATTAGGGTACGATTGAGAAACCCTTTGGGTCACCAGACACTCACACTCAGATTGTAATTCTATATCATACACTCGCATTTTAATTTTGCTCCATGCCTTCTCATAAGTTAAAGACAGGACATACTCATTGGAAAAACCCAAAGAGCTATAAATTTCATTTAGCTTAGAGGGCCAAGGACCTAAGGCATTGTATATTACTCGGCTGGCCAGTGATCCTAAGTCCACCAAATTTAGCTGCAGCCAATATTTCAGTACGGCAAGCATGGCTTTAACCTTAATCCGACAAATTCCTGTTTCTGCTCTAAGAAATACAGCAGGAGTGAATTTTGGAACTTGGAGGATTAAACGAAGAATTCTATTTTGCTCCACTTCCAACTCTTCAAGCATCAGAACACTCCAAACTTGGGCTCCATAGATCAATTGGGGAATCAGCTTTGACTCTATCAGTTTCTGGGCCAACCCAAACAATCAACCACCTTTGGTCCGATAAAAACTGGCTATTCCTATCCCAGTGGCCCTAGCCGCAGCCTGGGCTGCTTTAAAGTGCGCATTCCATGAGGGAGCTGTGGAAATTTGGACCCCTAGGTACTTATATAGTCTGACCTGGGCAATACTATTGTTGTCTATAAACCACCTGTGCTGTACCTGCCGTTTACTGATTACCAAAACTTTGGTTTTGGAGTAATTGATTGTAAGATACTCATTTTTGCAATATATACTGAAAGCTGTCATTAATCTCCTTAAACCAATTTGGGATCTTGTAATCAGGACTGTATCATCTGCATAAAGCAAAGCAGATAATACCTGAGAACCAATCTCAACTGGATGGTGTTTTGGATCCTTCAGTGCCTTCCTCATATAATTTAAATACAGGTTAAATAGAATCGGGGTTAGAATACATCCTTGCCCAACGCCCCTCTCAACCTTGATGTTACGTGTTAAGTCCCCTTGACTGTTTAATCTAACTTGCAAAGATGTATTTGTGTGTAAGGCCTGAATTAGGTAAAGTAGTCTTGGATCAATTTGATAGTTTAACAACTTTGCCCATAATTTTCCTCTGCATACCGAGTCAAATGCTGTTTTGAGATCCACAAAACAGATTTATAAGCTTGATCCCGGGCGCAGTCGAACATATTTAGAGATTAGTTGATCCAACACCCAAATGTGGTCGATTGTAGACATGCCTTTCTTAAATCCCGCCTGTTCAATGCTCATTATATTCTGCTGGTCAATCCACCTTTGAATTCTAGACAGTAAGTACCTGGAGTACAACTTCCCTATGATACTCAATAGGCTAATAGGCTGATAATTAGCAGGATCGCTAGAACAACCCTTTTTATAATTTGGCACTATTATACTTTTGAGCCAAGCTCCCAGAACCTTTCCAGTCTCATTAATAGATGTAAATAACACCGCTAATATTTGACTCCACCTATCAATATTTGCTTTAAGGAGTTCCGCAGGAATAAAATCAGTTCCTGGGGCCTTGTTTGCCTTGAGTTGGGAGATCAATTTTCCCACTTCTCCTGGAGTGACTGGCTCTGTTGAGCCAAAGACTCCCAAGAATACCTCAAGGGTTCATCGATCCTCACGGATGCCTCAGAAAAAATGGCAGAGTAATACTCCTCCCACTTCTTGGCTGGAATGACTATTTCATCTGGGTCAAAACTAGATGCCCAGGCAGATCTAATTAGGGACCAAAAATGTTTGGAGTTCCCCTCCTCCGCCGTTAACTCTAAGGGTTTCCAAGGTTCACGCTGATATTTCCTTTTTCTTTCGTCTAATGAGACTCTTATATTACCTTCTTGTCATAAGAAATGTATCTGTCAAATTATGATCAACAAGGTTGCCCTTAACCTTGCGGAACAGCTGATATTCCTCTTTTGCCTTCCTACATATCCCATCATACCAACCCAACTTCTTATTTTGACACTGCCCTTGAGTCGAAGGGGTCGCCAAAAAAGGGAGCAAGCGGGAGACCAAATCCTCATAATCCTGTAATACCACTCCATGATCTACTATTGCCCCTTCCTTAAAATGTGACAGGAATTGAGGAGACAACAGCCCTGCAATCAATTCGCCAACCTGTGGGGACCACTTAACCTTTCTCTTCCACTCCTCATTTTGTAATCTCCTATTCTCCGTATTACACAAAGTCCTATTCTCGTTATCCTGTGGACTATGTATCCAGGTGATCAACGAGAAGTGGTCGGAATCTGCGTACTCCAGAACAACAAAATCTACCACATGAGGGAGGAGTGCCTCTGAAACCATCGTGTAATCAATTGTGCTCCCTCCCAGGTGGGAAACATAAATGAAATCACCTTTCTCATCGCCAGGCATCGCTCCGTTCAATATTAATAAATATAAGGAGGTAACCACATCTTGAAGCTGTAAACCAGCTGCTTTGGTTTTCCAATCTCTTGAGACCCTCCTACGTAAGATCACAGAAGGGAGATATGAGTCCAGAAACAAACCACTTCCATTCACATTCCCAGACTCTTCTGAAACTTCCCAACGGGCATTAAAATCTCCTGCTATCAATAAGCCAGTATCAGGGAACAGCTCCCGTAATTCTGCAATTGTTAACTTGAGCTGAGCCCAAACCCTCTCCTCGTAATATGGGGAATTCATAGCGGGCACATATACATTAATTATCACCAAATCCATTGGAAGATGTGGGGAAACCAGATGCACAACCATATAAAATGGTGCATAATCTGGCAGCACAGCAACTTCAGCTTGCAAAGTTCTTGTGACCAAGAGAGCTAACCCACCACTAGGTCTACCCATCGTTTTCAATGGCAAGGAGACTGCCGGAATGGAGAACACCTCAAAACCTCTGGCCGAAAGATCTCCAGTCATCCAAGTTTCCTGGATACAAAGGCAATCGAAACCCCTTATCTGCTCCACAGAACTTGGGTCCCCCACCTTGTTCTTCCAACCTGCTATATTCCATGAACCAAAAGACCAGGCTGAACTGACTGGTCCAAGTCATTTAGAGGAGGGATTCAGAGAGTTCACTCTTATCCCCTGACAGCAAAACTCCTCTTGATGGTTTATTTCACTCACCACCTCCTGGTCAACACCCACTGCCTCTCCCAAGAGAGTAACTCCCTTTGAAAAAAACGACTGAGATGAATCCTCCAGGTTCTTTCGAACCCCCGATATGCCCGATCCCACCTGGGCCCCCTTAACCTCTTTTATCAAATTCTCATCTGCACTCGGCGGCTTCAAGTATCCCTGGGTGCTCGGATCAATTGGCGCCCCTTGCGTTATCAAGGCAGGATTGGCACGCTGAAGTATAGTATGACTAGACCCCAATCTGTCCAAAATTTGACTCTGCTCTAACACCGCAAGTGATTGGAAGGCAGAGACCCAGTGCAATTCCTGGTCCTTAAACTGATCTGAAGCTAGATTTAAACAAAAAAGAGAAATCTCTGTTTGCCCTAGAGATACATGTGGGGGCCCAGCCATAGGCTGTTCCTGACAACTAATGGCACTATCTTTTACTACACTCTGAGTAGATAGTCCCACTGAAGGGGGACCCCCTTGAATCAGAGGTTCAAGAACCGATACAGACACAAGGTCCCCTTGGTCTATCTGCCTATCCAAAAGGGGAATCTGGAGCAATCCTATATCCATATCTTCAATCTGTGGAGGGACAGGAGACAGAGAAACCAAATCTAGCTCCAACACTGGGGTATCTACTGGCCTACCTTCCGCTCCAACCCCACTCCCCCCACCTCCCATATGTTTGGAAGTTTGCTGGAATGAACCATCTGTGGGGATACTGTCAAGAGGTTGAGCCGAGAAAACCGTCTCTATTGAAATTCTACATGATAGAAGAAATTGTTTAGCTGCCACAATCCGTTCTACTATAGAATCTTTGTCAAAGTGGATAACTAAGCTAAGAGCCTGGTCAGTAGGGGGAAAGAAATAAAATTTATGTATCTCTGGTATCTGTAATTGAAAATTAAGTAGGGTCATCAAATTTCTCCTAATGAGAAACCTTGAGTGCCAAGTTGGCATTACACCATTTGGCAAAGGCAATATTTTTAACATAACTGCCTTATAATCAAGTGACATTCAATTGTTCAATTGGACTCTACTTCCAGTCGGGTCCTGAGATACTATATTAACACCCTTATCTGATGAACTACCTCCCAGAGGTTTTAACAGAAGTCACCAATGGCTGATTGCACATGGGGGCTTTAAGCTTAGGTGGGACCAAGGCATATAAATGTGATGTTATGTTCTTAGTTTCCACAGCCATTTCCTGAAGACATTTATGCACCCCTTCAACAGACTCCTTCAACTCCGCCCTCCCCTTAAATAGCGTGTCTACTAATTTACTTATAAGTACACACTGGTCCCCTAACAATTTCATAGTATGGGGCGAACTGTGTAATTCCGGGAGAGAAAGGCTAAAGTCCCTTGAAGCGCCCTCTATCAGGGAGGGGGACTGAATACTCTGGCTAATAATTTCTTCCAAAACAGCAAACTGATTTGCAGTGGGAAGCGGGTACTCCTGTAAATGCTCGTTCGAGAGTCCCCTAAAACTCATATCCTGCAATTTTAACTGTTTAAGAGTGGGAACCTCTGAATCAGGATAGGTAATAAGTTGACAAGCCCTCTTTTTTGTCACCTTTTAAAAACTATCCGCCATTATTTCTGATGCCATTTCCCCTAGACCTCAATCGAGCTACCACAGGGTTGATGAATAGTAACCCTACCTCCCCGGGCACAAAATATCCCTAAGTTTATACCTTATTAGAAATTCAATTTACACAAAGAGTCAAAAGCACTGCCCCCCTGTACCCAAACTCATGTAGACAATAAACAAAAGAGAACTCCCTTGACCAGGCCAAAGGTCTCTGCCCTCACCTGGCTCATGACTAAGGCTGCACGCACAAGGGCGTGCCCTTGCACGTGCAGTCCTTAGGCGCCACGCCACGCCGACGCTGTGCAGTGCCCGGTTATCAGGGTTCCCTCGGGGGCGTGGTCTGGTCCTCCAGGATCCCCCCAGCCACTCACGGGCCAGGAGACCCAATCAAGGCTAAATTAAAGGTTCAGGTGATAGTTCAAAGGCTCGCCAATTCCAGTCTATGCACGCCCACAGGCACTAAAAGAAAACTGAGTCCCAGGTCTAATTAAAGGCAGCAGTATTCACTGGCTCCAGCCAGGCATCCTTGTTCTCCTATGGCTCCACTCTCCACCATTTATTTGTTTTAAAAACTTATTACCCCGCCCTCCTACCAAAGGCAGCCCAGGGTGGCTTACAATATAAAATATACAATATATAAAGGGGCAAAACAAAAGAGGGAAAATACAGCTTCCCCACAGTGGGGAGAGGGACATAAAAACACATTCAAAAACCCCACCCCGCCCCAACCCCCCACCAAAAATAACCACCCCTGCCCCTCACCCATCTCCCTCGCCAAAAGCCTGGTGGAACAGCCAGGTCATGCATTGATGTCTGAAGGAAGGAAGTTCTGGGGCCACCCAGGCCTCTGCCCCAGGAGGGAGTTCCACAGCCTTGGGGCGGCCACCAAGAATGCCGTCTCCATAGTGGCCCCCCAGAATATCTGGGGGACCTCGTGAAGGGCACACCCGGCTGACTGTAGGGGCCAATCAAGGGCACGGGGAGTGAGGCAATCCAGCAGATAGATGGGGCCCAAGCCGTGTAGGGTTTTATAGGTAAGAACCAGCACCCTGAATCGGGCCTGGAAGACTATAGGCAGCCAGTGCAGAGAACAGAGCACTGGTGTAATGTGCTCCCAGCAACCCATACCTGCAAGGAGGTGGGCCACCGTATTCTGCACCAGCTTCAGTCTCCGGACCGTCACCATGGGCAACCCCACATAGAGCGTGTTACAGTATTATTATTATTATTATTATTATTATCATTTGTATAGCGTCAGCTGTGTACCTGGTGCTTTACAGAACAATAAGATAGATGCAGTCCCTGTCTATGACTTACTTACAATCTAATAGACACAGAGGGGGGAAACAAGGAGAGGGGACATAGGGAGAGATGAGGGATAAATAACATTCAAGTGGATGCGAAGTCTCAGGTGCACATACTTGGCTTGGTTGCAGTTAGGCAGGAGTCTGCGGGGAGGGCAGACAGCAAATATTGAAAGGAAAGTTCTAACAGGCATCAGGAAAGGCAGCGCAGAAGAGGTGGGTTTTGAGGAGTGATTTGAAGGTGTGGAGGGAGGGGGCAAGGCAGATGTGGGCAGGGAGTTCCAGGCATGGGGGCAGCGAGGGAGAAGGGGCCAAGGTGGTTAGGGGAGCAGGGGAGATGAGTGAGAGTGAGGGAGGGGACAGAGGAGGAGTGGAGAGTGCGTGCAGGAGTGTGTAAGGAGACTAGTGCTGAGAGGTAAGGGGGAGCCAGGTTGGGAAGGAATTTGTAAGTGAATACCAGAAGTTTGTGAAGGATGCGTTTGGGACGGGGAAGCCAGTGAAGTGAGGAGAGGAGAGGCTGCATGTGGTCAAAGTGACGGGCTGAGTGGATGACCCTAGCAGCGGAGTTTGGGATGGAGATAAAGGGGGGACAGGTGAGAGTGGGGGAGGCCAGTAAGGAGGAGGTTGCAGTAGTCAAGGTGAGAGATGACCATGGTGTGAACAAGGGTTTTGGCTGAGGAGACAGAGAGAAAGGGGCGAATCTGAGCAATGTTGTGGAGGGCGAAGCGACAGGACTTGGCAACAGAGTTGATGTAAGGTTTAAAGGAAAGGTGAGTATCGAAGACAAAGCCCAAGCTACGGGCTTGGGGAACAGGGCGGATGGTGACCCCATCAATAAGGATGGACAGGGAAGAGGAAGGGTAGGGAGGAAAGTTAAGGAGTTCAGACTTAGCCATGTTGAGCTTGAGCTGACGTTGGGACATCCAGGCGGAGATATCTGAGAGTCATCAGCATAGAGGTGATATTGGAAACTGGGGGAGGCAGTCCAGTCTTGAAGTAATGAAAGCATGGATAATAGTGGTCAGGTTGGAGACTGAGCTATATGGACGAAGCCGATGCACCAGATGTAATTGGTGGAAAGCGCTCCTCGCTACAGCCCTAACCTGGGCATCTAGGCGGAGTTGTGAGTCAAGGAGCACTCCCAGGCTCCGAACCTGGGGAACCAGTGGAGGACGAACCTCATCGATGACCGGGGCCACCACACCTACTGCCTTCCTCACTAGCATCACCTCTGTCTTGTCAGGATTCAGCTTCAGTCTACTCGCCTTCATCCCGTCTCCCACAGCTGCTAGTCATCTTGTAAGCACTGAGGCTGGGGAGCCTGGGTCCGATGAAAAGGAGAGATTGAGTTGGGTGTCACCAGCATATTAATTACACCTAACTCCAGAGCTCTGCACAACCTCACCCAATGGTTGCATATACATGTTGAACAAGAGAGGGGACAAGATAGAACCCTGCGGGACTCCACACGAGAGGTTCCGAGGAGATGAAAAATGTTCCCCGAGCACCGCTCACTGAGTTCTTCTGGGCAGGAATGAGTGGAACCATTCAAGAACAGCTCCGCCCACCCCAACTCAGCCCCGCAGATGAGTCACCAGCAACTCATGGTCAACGGTTTCAAAGGCAGCCAATAAATCTAACAAAATCAATAGGGTTGAACGACCCTGGTCTAATTAACAGCAGAGGTCATCGACCAAAGTCACAAGTGCAGTCTCAGTGCCATAGCCTGAATGAAAGCTGGACTGTGAGGGATCTAGAAAACTGAGTTGGACCAGATGCTCCTGTAGCTTCTGAGTCACTGCCTGTTCAATAACGAGACAGGCTGATAACTGGTGAGGCAGCTCAGCACCCTGCCCTCCTGAAGGGAGGCATTGACCACCCCCGCCAGCAATGGCCCCAGCTTCTCCCAGCTGGCCTTGACCAGCCACGACAGGCACGGGTCCAGTTCATAAGAGGTGGGTCTAACAGCCCCAAGAACATCCTTTGCATCAGTGGGCGAGATCAACTGAAATTAATCCCATAAAATTGGACAAGATGAAGAACCTTCCACAGCCTCTGGTTCTCCCATTGGAATAAGTGTGGCATCAAAATCATGGTGAATCTGGGTGATTTATTCAGCGAAGTAATCTACAAACATGTTACAGCGGGCGCTGTAGGTCATCATTCACAGCAGAGGTCATCGACCAAAGTCACAAGCGCAGTCTCAGTGCCATAGCCTGAATGAAAGCTGGACTGTGAGGGATCTAGAAAACTGAGTTGGACCAGATGCTCCTGTAGCTTCTGAGCCACTGCCTGTTCAATAATGAGACAGGCTGATAACTGGTGAGGCAGCTCAGCACCCTGCCCTCCTGAAGGGAGGCATCAACCACCCCTGCCAGCATGATTCCAGTTCCAGGCAGGGGGAGGTTGGACCGACCAGCCCCTTCACCACCCGGAAAAACTCCGCCGGAAAAAACTTTGCTGATGCTATGACGGCAGCAAAAAAAATCTTTGCTCCCCACACAGCTATGGCATAGGCTTGTGAACTAGCTCTATGTTGCAATCTGTCAGCTTTAGCACGAGAACGGCATCACCGTCGATCCAAATGCCACCCTTCGGAGCCTTGCGCTGCCGAAGCCGAGGGAGCTGAGCCGTCCTGTCGATGACCTCAGTTAACAAGATGTTTCAAACATCAATGAGGCCATTGAGCATCCAATCGTCATGATCAGAGGATAAATCCCCCAGAACCATCCAGAACCTCTCCGGTTCTATTAGTCTCTGAGGGTGAACCAACCAAACTGGTTCCACACCCCTCCGGGGGCAGATGTGCACTGGGAGACAGGTCCGTAGGAGGTAATGATCCATCCAAGGGCACTGTTGACAACTCCCCCACCAACGGATCCCCTGCCTCAAGACCAGTGCAGAAAATCAGGTTGAGAGTATGTCCTCCATCATGTGTTCAGTTGATGACCACTTGAGACAGGTCCATGGTTGCCATCATGGCCATGAACCTCACACTCTGCCTCTCCAAAAGTGGTGTCGGCATGGATGTTGAAGTCCCCCAAGACTAATGTCTTTGGGGACTGCAATACCACCCCCAACACCATCTCTGCCAGAGCGTGCAGGGATGCTGCTGTACAGGTAGGTGCACGATATATGAGCAACACCCCTAACTTGTCTACTGCCAGATCAATCACAAGATGGAGACCCTTGACACCTGACAACACCTGTAGTGGATACCTCCTAACAGACAAAGAATCCCTAAAAATAATGGCTATACCATCCCACCGTCCCTCCGACTGTGAGTGATGCTGCACGGAGTACCCAGCTGGAACAAGGTCAGCCAGGATAGGCCCCGACTCATTGTCTAGCCAGGTCTCCGTGATGCATATGAGGTCAGCTGCCGAATCCATTATTGTTAATGGATTCAGTTAATAATTAAATAAAATGTAATAAAATGTTACAGTTAATAAGTTAATAAGTTAAAGAATTGTAAGCCACCCCGAGCCTGTAGGATAACAAAATCTAAACAAATAAATAAAAACTTCTTTTCAGTCGGTTAATTGTATCCAGTTCCTTCAACCTTTCCTCATAGACTTGCTTTCCAGACCCTTTATTGTCTTTTTTGCCCTCCTCTAAACCTGTTTGAAATATGATGAGTAAAATAATAATTGCAAAGTAACATATGTGTAATTAAAGTACCAGTACCAGTATCATTTCCAGGAAATAATTCCAAAACTATAGTATATACAGTTGTGTCATTTTGTGAAAAATGTTGGTAGATTTTGGGAAACCTCTCTAAATCGGTTCAGTAAGACTTGAAATTCCCTAAAAATGATGTTTCCATTTTTTTGGGTGCCCACAAGGAAATTAGGCCGCCATCTTTTTTTAGTGGACGTAATGGTAAATGCTATGAAAACAAATGCTATTTCTTGTGGACAGTAAAGATAAAAGTATGACTGGACACTCGTTTTGTTCCTATTGTCATGATTACTACAAATTTTGATGCGTTTCTTCCAGTTTTGCTGTAAAATAGAGCTATGACATCATAAATGGATGGATGTTTGTTTGTATATATGTATGTTTCATAATCTTTAATACAGGCAACATTTCTCCTTGATATTTTTTAATAAGGAATTTCTTATAACTGTATAAATACAAATAGCGTTAAATGTTTGCATTTATTGGATTAGGAAAACTAGCATTACTGGGGAACAGCCTACAACTGGCTGGATACACTATGAATATTCCTGAGTACATTGCTTGAATGTATGACTTAGAGATAACAAATCCAGTAGTATGGAAACAGTTTCAGCAAGGGAGCGGGGGTTATGAAGTGAATATGAATGCAATTACATTCACAGCAATTGCAGTAGACCAGACTCACGAATATGTGAACAAAGTGCACAAAGGTTGTAGAGGAGTGAGCGGAATCACCTACACCCCTGAAGCTCTACTCAGATACTGCCTCAGCACACCAGAATGTATAAAATTATCCAAGAAAACAGAGGATATGCTTGGCATTACCCATTCTGATAAAGCAAAGCACTATCAGGCATCAGAGGCTAAGATAACCTGACAAGAGAAGTATATCTATTAGCTAAAATGTGCTCTTGCAACATCAAACCCCTTCAGAATGCAGGACTGTATAGATGGTACTGAGCATAAACTGCTCAACTTGGTCACTAAGGCTATTATGCCAAAAGCTGTCCAAGATGACATATTGAACACAGAATGCCGAGGCAGTACAGAAGGAATGTAAAGAAGCTTACATACGTTTTGTACAAGAGAGAATCTCTGGGGAAAAACTTCTATGGGATAAAATGTCAAATCTGAAGTCAAAGAGTTGGCATATGATGGGTACAAAGCACTGAAGAATGATTCTTTCAGAGCACTCTTCTTTGATTCAGGAAACACCACTATGGCTAGGCTGCTGTTAGTAGCTATTTCATCTCGTGATATTGACTTCAGGGAAGTTATCTCTAACTACAAATTTTCCACCTCAAATCAAGTGCTTATTTTATTTATTTAGAAAATTTGTATCCCATCCCTCCTGCCACAGGCAGCTCGGGGCAGCTAACAACAATAAATATAAAATACATTTAAACAGTTAAAATATCCACAATAAATAATAATAGCAAAAAACCAATGAAACCCCCCAATCCCCTCCCCAAATCCCCCACCCCATCCAACCCATCACCCCTCTCCCTCGCCAAATGCCTGACGGAACAGCCAGGTCTTAAATTCCTATGAAAGGTCGGAAGGTCTGGGGCCAGATGGACCCCCACTGGGAGGGAATTCCAGAGGCGCGGCACAGCCACAGAGAACGTCCTGTGGTTCGGAGAATCCGAGGGACCTCCAACATGGCGCCCCCAGCTGACCGCAAGGGCTGATCCAGAACCCAGGGAGTGAGGTGAGCTTGCAAGTAGGCAGGACCCAAGTTGTGTAGGGCTTTATAGGTCAAGACCAACACTTTGAATCGAACTTGGAAAATTATAGGTAGCCAGTGCAGAGATTGGAGCACTGGTGTAATGTACTCCCGGTGAATCAGCCCCACCAACAGCTGGGCCGCTGCATTCTGCACCAGCTGCAGCTTCCGAGCCATCACCATAGGTAGCCCCACGTAGAGCACGTTACAGTAGTCTAACCGAGAGGTGATAAAAGCATGGATGATCATGGCCAGGTCTGGAACCGAAATCAGCGCCCAAAGCCTCCTCACCAGATGGAACTGGCGGAAGGCACTCCTCACCACAGCCTCCACCTGGAGATCCAGGCGGAGCTGCGCATCGAGGAGCACCCCCAGGTTCTGCACCTGGGAAGTCAGTGGGGGACAGATCCTGTAAATTGAGGGAGCTATCACATCCACTGACCTACCAACTAACATCACCTCCATCTTGTCGGGATTCAGTCGCAGTTGATTAACCCTCATCCAGTCCCTCACAGCTGCCAAACATCGGGTAAGCACCGAGACAGCCAGGCCTGGGTCGGTTGAAAATGAGAGGTACAGTTGGGTGTCATCTGCATACGGATGACACCTCACCCCGTACCCCCTGATCACCTCACCGAGTGGCTGCATGTACATGTTGAACCAGGATAGGGGACAGGACAGAACCCTATGGGACCCCACACAAGAGGTCTCGGTGTGATGAAAAACATTCACCGAGTATCACCCATTGAATTCTCCCGGTCAGGAATGAGCGGAACCATTCGAGAATGATCCCGCCCACCCCTGCACTGTCCCACAGGTGCCACCAACATCTCATGGTCAACGGTATCAAATGCAGCCGAAAGATCTAATAGGACCAATAGGGTCGAGCGACCATGGTCCTTTTCACGGCGGAGATCATCTACCAAAACCACAGGTGCTGTCTCAGTGCCATGGCCCAGACGAAAGCCAGACTGAGAAGGATCAAGATAACCGACGTGGTCAAGATGCCTCTGAAGCTGCTGAGCCACTACCCATTCAATAACCTTCCCTAAAAAGGGAAGGTTAGAGACAGGTCGATAGCTGGCAGGGGAGTCAGTGTCAAGCAATGGTTTCCTGAGCAGAGGCCGTACCACCTCCTTGAGGCAGTCTGGCACTCTACCCTCCCGCAGGGAGGCATTGACCACCCTGGCCAGCAACAGCCCCATTGTCTCCCGGCAGCTCTTAACCAGCCAGGAAGGGCACGGAACTAGTTCACAAGAAGTGACTCGAACGCCCCAAGCACCACCACCATGTCGGCGAGTGCCACCGACTGAAAATGATCCCACAAAATTGGACAAGTTGGGGTTTCTACAACCTCTACGTTCTCCATTGTATTAAGTGCGGCATCGAGGTCTTGGTGGATATGAGCGATTTTCTCTGCAAAATAATCTGCAAAAAGGTCACAGCGGGCAGATGATGACTCAACCCCAGGGTTGAGGGAGGCCGGACTGACCAGCCCCCGCACAACCCGGAACAGCTCCGCCAGACGGGATTTTGTGGACGCTATGAAGGCATCAAGGAACTCCCTCTTTGCTGTCTGCATAGCCATGGCATAGGCTCATAAACTAGCTCTATGTCACAATCTGTCGGCTGCAGCATGAGAATGACGCCATCATTGTGTTATATATTTTGTTATTTCTTTTATTCTGTTTTACATGTTATATGTATATTTGTTTGGTTGTGTTTCTTGTTCTAGTCTTGTTATTGTTGTTGTCTTTGGCCAACAACAATAACAAGGCCAAGCCGAGAGCTAGTGCCATTAATAAATTTATTCATTCACGCCATCGTCGCTCTAACCGTCGCCCCTCTTGCTTCAGTGTCTGCAGCTCCTCGGAGAACCAAGGAGGTCTGCGGAGCCTCCACCTGGGCAACAGACGCCTGGGAGCCGTTTGATCAATGGCCTCCATCAGCAAGTTGTTCTATAACCTGACGAGGTCATCGATGAGACGGTCTTCAGAAAGTAATGATCCATCCATGACAAGGGCACTGCTGATATCTCCCCCATTAACAGAGCACCCGCCTCAAGGCCAGTGAAAAACATGAGGTCCAAGGTATGTCCTCCAAGATGTGTCGGGTCGATGACCCTCTGGGAAAGGCCCATGGCGGCCATGAACTCATGCTCGGCTCCCCTGAGAACCGCGTTGGCGTGAATGTTGAGGTCCCCCAAGACTATCGTCTTTGGGGACCACAACACCACCTCCAACACAGCCTCTGCCAGAGCATGCAGGGCAGCTGCCGTACTGGTAGGTGCATGGTATACTAGCAACACCCCCAAACTGTCCCCTGCCAAATCAAACACAAGATGGAGCCCTTCAATGCTTACCATGGATCGCACTGGATACCTCCTCACAGACCACCCCTCTTTAATAATCACAGCTACACTGTCCCCCCTCCCTCTGACTGTGACTGGTGTTGAACGGAATACCCAGCTGGAACAAGATCAGCCAGTATAGGCCCTGATTCATTGTCCAGCCAGGTTTTCGTAATGCACGTGAGATTGGCGGCATAGTCCAGGATTACCTCCAGGAACGTTGTTGCCTTTTTTGCCACTGACCTCACGTTTAACAACACCAAAACTGGGCTGGGGCCCCCTGACCAAGTTCCACCTGCTCACCTGCTGGTGGAGGGGTAAGCGGGATGTGCACTAGGCACCTATCCCGCCTCACCACTCCTTACTCCCCTCCACCTAAGACCATATTATCTCCCCTGGCCTGTCACGACCCCAATAGCCGCGCCCACCCCCCTGGCTGCCCCCCCGGCCCCTCCAGCTGTCCCGCCTAGACTGAGAGGGAGATCCTACCTCGTCATCCCCCCATCCCTTTTCCCAAAGTATCCCTCCCCACTCCCACCCCATCCCCCCACCCTACTCCCTGGGGCTCCCTCTCTCACAGGGAGTTCCCCCTCCCTGTCATTCAGGCAATGCCCCCCATCTCACCAGGAGGCAAGATCCCCCCTCCTGCCCCCCATCCCCCCACCTTCTTGGGA
The DNA here is from genome assembly GCA_003113815.1 of Sphenodon punctatus. Classification (NCBI taxonomy): domain Eukaryota; kingdom Metazoa; phylum Chordata; class Lepidosauria; order Sphenodontia; family Sphenodontidae; genus Sphenodon; species Sphenodon punctatus. The sequence continues at coordinate 79,327 of QEPC01003920.1, read as the reverse complement.
CTCCCTCTATCACAGGGAGTCCCCCCCTCCCTATCATTTGGACAGTGCCCCCCCCTCACAGGGAGGCCTCACCCACCTTCCCCACAGGCCATCCCCTGTCCTCTCACGAGGGGGGTTAGTCCTTTCCTCCCTAACCCAATCCCCTAACCCATTCTTATGACAAAGAATGGAAGACTTCATCAGTGCTTGAGTAAAGCTGATCTTCAACGTGAACTGGAGGGATTGGTACCAGCAACAGTGGACTGTGAACAGACTGAAGAACCATCCCTGATTCCATTAAAATGTCTTTTTGTAGATTCCATGGCACTCATCAATTAGCAGATTGTCCATAGATAAAACATTAGGAACTGCCCAAATTCTTCATGTGTTCAATTAATGCAAAGTCTAGAGGGTACAATTGTACATACATTTGATGATTACTGTATACAGCTGTCCCTGAAGGATACAACTATACAATGCTACACTGGAGACAAGTCAGCGTACCAACCCAAATTCAAAGTAAAGGACATGACTCAGATAAAGGACCTGTTGAAGCAGTACCTCTCTCAGAAGCTTATCGACTGTTGCAAACGTCCAGTTGTTGCAATTACTTGATTTGGTAGCCTGTAAATCAACCAGCAGGAAGTTTTGTTGATGTTACAAATACCCATGAAGAAGATGACATGCTACTTATACAGTATATGCAGCTGAAAAATTCATCAAACAGGATTTGAGATCAGTGTCTACTCTCCGGACACTGATGTGTTGGTTCTGGCACTATCTGTACTGCTTCAACTAGGGACCCAAGCAACAGTGATCATTGGAAGAGGAGTGCAATGTCTTGGACAAAATCATATTGATGACATACGAGGATTCCACGTGATAAGTGGTTGTAATACCACCGACCACACCCAAGGAAAAAGCAAAAGTTTAAACCTCGTGGTGGAAAGCTTTCTACTCAGCAAATGACAACAATTTGAATTCACGTAGGGATCTAGGTATCGGTGATCAACTGACATAAGATACACTTTGTGGCTGTGAAGAATTGTTTTGTACTCTTTTCCATACCAAAGCCATGAAGCATATTTGAGCTGATGATCTATGCTGGCAGCATTTCTGAGCGCTTCACAAATATCTGGACATTTCCAAGCTCCCTCCACAGCCAGAGGTGCTACTGATGAACACACTCTAAGAGCTCCTCTTCAGTGCAATGTTTAGCAGCAGGTGCTTGTTCCAAACCCAACTCTACTTGACCCAAAGGCGCTCGGCTGGTCAATTGATAGTTCAGACCAGCTACTTCCAATCCTGTCAAAGTTCCCTCCTGTACCTCATTCCATCTCTCAATTTGTAAGGTGTGCGTGGAGTGTGAGTAGTTCTCGCAGTCACTGTTCACGCAGACAGAACAATGTTGCCTGCTAAGACGTTTACTGCAAATGTGAGGCAAATCCTGAAGTGTGTAGCAATGTTGACACTGAATATTTGTATTCTGATGACAGAGGCGCTAAAAACAACTGATAATAGTTTTATGAATATTTTTAAATACGATGTGTAAAAGCTTTGGACAAGAAAAAAGGCAATTGTTGTAATGGTTTTGAAAACCAGTTACTACTTAAGGCTCTTAAGATTATGTCCACCATTTTGTATTTACTATTTTCATTACAAGAGCTTAAAAAGTGATTTATATAACTGGCTTACTTATTTTTGGGACATACTTTAACTCATTTAGTTTCCTGGATAAACAATTTTGATAAATATTTATTTCTTCGATGTGACGTAAAATGCCAATTTCCAAAATGGTGGCCAAAAATGGAAACCACGACTTATGTTACTTACCAGAAGTTTGAAAATTTATTTACTCTGATATTTTACTCATTTTTAAAAACAGTGATTAACTTTTAGTGTCACTTATGAAATTTTTCATTCTCTGTACCATATTTTTGTTTTCCATTATAAAATGGCCTTCAATTTCCAATATGGCTGCCAGAAAAAATGGAAACCTCAATTTTCGTAAACTTTGGTATCTGTAGAAATAAAAAATCAGTATTTCCCAAAATCTACCAAAAATGTTAGAGTCCATATTTTGCGACATAACACATTTACTATTATCATGCAGAGATGGGAGGTAGGAATAGACGACTCCCCATCTGCAAGGATGCACCAGGGCTCCAAATTTCTCTCAATTGGTCTGTGTATAAGAATATAAAACAGTAGATCCCAAACTTTTTCAGACTGTGATCCCACTGAGACAAAACGTTTAAATTGTGACCCGAAGTGCTGGAAATTTGCATATCTAATTTCATAATCTCATAAGAACCCTATTTAACAATGCAATGACCGCCATTTGTGGTTCCGAACTCTAACCTAGGAACCCGTGGTCTAAAGATTGTATAAAAGGATTGAGGACTGGTGTATAACGCTGGCATGCTATCCTGTGCTATAGGCTCTATGAGGAAGGCAAAAAGGGCCTGATAGGCTTTTAAGCTAAGGCCACTTTATATCATTCTGGCAGTGTAAAAGTGCTTTAACCCTCAATCACCTGGGGTATCTTTACTACCTAATGTGTGCATTTTTTGCAATAAATAAATAAAAAGTAGTGACTGTATGACTTTGCCCTTCTAGGACATTGTCACTGGCACATCAGTGAATAATGTCTCCAAAATACACCCACCTACCATTTATCGTTTTCTTTATGTAAGCAAAAAACACCTTCAGCAAAAAACTACACCGGAAATGCATTGATTTTTCCCATGGGGTACATTTTCTACCCCAGCCAATACTCTGGCACATGTTTTTTTCCATTGCCCAGTTTTGGTAGGACCTAGAAATAAATATCTGGGGAGAATTGGTACTCCACAAAGCCTAAATACCAATAACCTGCAGAGTTTACTCTATCTAGCTGATGTTGCCCAATCTAGGCTTGTGGCCAAATTCGGACTGGCTGCTTACAGAATCCGACGCCCCCTTTTTAGCATGCGGCTTTAGCTTGGCAAATATAGATGACTAGGTTCTGGATCTACCTTGACTACCCATGGAGTGTCTGCTCGACAGGTAGATTTATATTATATTTATGTTTATATTTATATTTAAATTTTATATTTATACCTTTTGGTATATTATTTTATATTCATAGATTTATTTATGTGCTATATGTTTTGTAATTGTTTAAGGGCTTGGCCCAAACAATAAACATTTTCATTCATTCATTCATTCATTCATTCATACCCCAGCCAATGTTAAGCGTAGGGATAGAAAATACACCCCATGTGTTTTTGCATGGAGAAGTGCCCCAAGGCACATGTAAATACATCTATCAACCTTGACTGATGGTTCAAACAAGCATTACTGTCCTTCAAACACTCTTAATGGCTCTTAGGAAGAGGCTACCCACAGAGACAAGCCCTAGGGAGTGGCAACTCACAGAGACACTGAAAAGGGCATTTTCAGATGGACAAACTAATCCCTGATTTAATCTGACTTTATTATCTAGTATTTACAAACTCCTGTCTGTTCAAACGGACATTTTAATGCTAGATAACCTTAGTCCTTGCTAGTCAGTCTGAACTCAGCCTTGCTGTAAATCAGGATTAGAGTCTCCAGATGAATTTCAATCCCATGGTGCTTTTTATCTGTGGCCAGCACACTGATTTCTGGGATTGAAGAAAGTCTGATTTCTTAGTTGAAGAAAATGGAAACTCATCCCGTTGTTCTATGGGTATTTAAACTTGGTGCTCCGCAATGCATTGCAGAATGATGACGGAGGTAATATGATTGCCCACCAGTCATGTACCCCTATGTACCATAGAGCAAGAAATGCCTAGAGAGAATGTCAGGTCTTCATGTAGGACTCTGTGGCTGTAATCTAGGATTAGTTGACTAATCCTTGATAGTCGTTCAGCTGGACATTATCAAGGATTAATTTAACATCCGGATATCATAAACCCTAGCAAACTAGGGTTTATAAAACCAGATGTTTTGCCTAATCCTAGAAAATAATCTCTGATTTGCGGCATTCAGACGGACATCTAACATAGGAATTAAGGCTTTAATTCCTATTTAAATGTCCATCTGAAAATGCCCGAAGTGTCTCCATTTTCACAAATTGCTAACTCCCCCCATCACACACATGGGGACTGGCACCATGGTGCCAACCTCCCAGGAAAAGGGTTAAGGAGTGTTTGATCAATTTCCCAGAGGTTTTGTCTGCATGTAAGGGCATTTGCAAGATGGCTGTTTGTTCTGCAGTTCATGTGGAAGGATGGGCAGAAGTTCAGCCATAGGGACTGGCGCAATAGTGCCAACCTCCTCAAATATGTAACTGTGTTTTTACAGGGAATGGGGTTTGTGGGTATTGTGAAACACTTACACCTTTACCACAAACTAGAGGTGGGACCCCGGGCCCATTACCGGCTACCAGATTTACCGGTTACCGGTTCTGTAAAAACCGGATTCCCGGATTAAATCCGGTATGCCGGTACCGGATTTATTTCATTGAGTTCAATGGGGCACTGTGTCCCCATTGAAATCAATGAAATAAATAGTCTACAATTAATTCCTCCCCCCTCCCCCTCCCAGGCTGCGCGGGTGGAAGGGGGGACACCCCCCACCCACCCTGCCCAGCCTGGATTTTTGTTTAAAAAAAGACTCAGAG
>QEPC01003920.1:53487-68981 GCA_003113815.1 Sphenodon punctatus | reverse complement strand
GCCAAAGTTGGACCGGCCAGATCATCCAGCCAGGTCTCCGTGATGCATGCGAGGTCCACGGCCCCATCCAAGATCAAATCATGGATAATTGGGGCCTTGTTCACAACGGACCTCGCATTCATCAGCACCAGCCCCCCACGTGCGGACCCTGGACCCGGCACCTCCCTCCCCCTTAGTGGGGGGGTGATAACCTCCACCTCCCTCAGGCACCGTGGACCCCTAGGGGCCCGCGCCTTCCCACCCCATGGACCAGTTGTGGCAATAGATGTGCCCAAGGGAGTACTGAATCAGTGCTACAGCCCACTGCTTTTTGTGCTCCAGGACTGACCCCCAAACGGGACTGTGGGCCATGAAGGGTTTCTTGTTCCTTTTCTTCCTCAATTTCCACACAACTGAATCTAGCTCTTTGAAAACAGATGTAATTCTTGTTGTAACCCATGCAGTCTCTCAAATCAGGCTGTAATCTTTGTCCAGTGTATCTAACGCTTTCTCTCTTACTGGTGGTGTAAGAAAATAATGTGTACTGTCAGCAATCCCGCCTACCTTTAATAAAGATTAGTAACGCGATAAAGACTTTTCTGAACTCACCTGGCCTCTACTAAAGCTGCTTCTTTCACAGAGCTCAGAAGTGATTCTAAATGTGTTTATGGTTTGCAGAAAGCCCTTATTTAGCAGTTTATCTCATCTCAGGAGAGACATGTATTGTTTCCTACAAATAGGGCATCTAGCAAGGTTGCCTTAAGGAATCTGTGAAATTTAATAATTGGCCATTACTCAACATTTGTAAGCTTCAGTTAGCAGCTAAGGTTCAGTCATTTTATTACTGCTCAGCCTTTCGTTTTCATTTAGATTTTCATCATGCAGTGTGCCAAGGCAGGTACTCCTCTCCTGGTGAAGGTGTGCCCAGCAAGCTGAACACTTTAATAAATGGCATCACTTTTGTTATGTCTGACACTCTCTGTCTTGCAGTGATTTTTTTTTGCAGATTAGTGCAAGAGACAATTCTGCATGAGTGCAGGCAGATGATTTAGGAGGTTCTTTCAACACTTTTACAATCTATGACTTTATAGCTTTCCTGCCTGAGGATACAGTAAAAATCCCCAGAAGAGAGGGAGAGCTGATTAGGAAAAAGTACTTTAGGAACTGGAGTATTGCAGGATAATTATTATTGCTGTCCAGACTACTTACACTCTGGGAAGTGCTTCAATGGTGGAATTATATCCATCTGCACAAAATTAGCTTCCTCTACCTCTTTCTTAACCACAGATAAATTGACGTACTCCAAACTCAACAAGCACATTTCTGTTTGGGTTTTTTTTGTTTCAATGAACACATTACCTGTAGGAGGTATGTAGGGCTCAAATGGTAAATAAATATTTTAGGCCCTTAAGGACTGAAGCATATGCAAAGGTGAAATTACTCAGATGCTTAACATTCAGCCTGAGTCTAAAAGTCAAGTTTCCTCTGCTAGGGGGTTGTGAGAGTCAGACCCAAAATCAGTAGGCTGACTGGAGATCCCCAACCTAAGACCCCAGCCTCAAGTAAGAGATTTGTATCATTCTTAAGGGGAGGGAAATAGGGCTGCCCCCACCCAGGGCCTGGGATGTTCATCCCCTGTGTTCTGATTGGTGGGGGCCTTACTGCCCTCTCAGAGCGAATGGACCCAGGTTCACCCCGGGACATGCCCTAAGGGGCTGTAGCCCTGGTCAGGACCTCACACCCCTTCTCAAAATATTAGAACAAGGAAACACCTTATGAAATTAAATGGCAGTAGTTTTAAGACAAATAAAAAGTATTCCCCCCGCCCCCCCCAAAATACAGTTCAGTCATAGAAGATGTAAAGGCCAATAGAAAAACTGGTTGTTTGGTGGTGGTGGTGAAGATGATGATATTCTTAATGTAAAACAATAGGATTTCTTGGCTATAAAGGGGGGCACATTTCACTTGGTGCATCTATTGTTTTAAATTTTGGGCACCCTGTTTGCCATTGGATCTTCTTCCCCTCTACCAAATTTGACCGATTTTGGCCTGTGGTTCAAAAGTTAGTAAGGAGGGACATACGCACACACACACACGTGTTCTTTCCATAGGAAATTAGAGTAAAAATAACCCACATACAAGAGAGAGAGTGAAAATTGGGAGAACACATGGGATATAACGATCACAACATTGCTAGTATTAGATTTGAGAGAGAAACAAAGAGTATTATGGCTTACTGGGTTATGCTGACATAGGATGTATTTAGATTAATACAGAAGCAATCTATCAAATCTGCCAGGAACAACCATCCATCCTAGCTGTGATGATGGTCACAGCTAGTAGGTTTTATCATTTGTTTTTCAATGACGGACCATTTTTGTCACTGTTTTTTCTAGTCAGTATGAGATACACAGGCTACCTAAACAGCTCTGACTTTATCATGCCCTCCTCTCTGTGAGTCTTTCTCAGGATTATAGAGCTGCTAAGTGGTGTCAGGCAAATATTGATTCCCTGTGTGATGATAGTTGCCATGCAGGTACTATTATTTGTGACGCTGATGGCTAGCTGATAACAATAATCGTATCTGGTACGCCAAGAACAGCAAATAAAATCAGCTAGGTTACGGAGTAACTCCCATTCTAGCCACTGCTCCAGAAGCTTTGTGTTGTCTAGATGGCATTAAGGAACCACAAAGCCAGTAGATATGGTCCCATGAGGTGAGTCACTCACGTCAGTGAGTAGTGGCCTCTGTGGTGGCCTTTGGTGGCAGCAGTGGTGGCCTCTGCGCAGGTTTTTTGGCAACCAACACAGGGAACTTGTCCAGCTCAAAAGAGACATGGCTGAGTAACCATATATCCTGTTGTTTAGCAATTTTAGAACTATCCCTTGCACTTATGAGCAGCCCTAAGGCTGCTCTGATTTTGATGGGGCTCAAGTGCTCAGAACATGCCAGGAGGAGGTCAGCATCTTGCAGGCTCATTCAGTGGTTATTCATTGCTTATTCAATGGGTAAAAATACAGGTGACAGCAGTGCACCGCCATCACGACCCAGAGTGGGGTTGAAATCCATAGTGGACACATTCCGGACCATGTCAGAGCACCGGACATATGGACCCGCAGCCAGGCCACTGTCCTGCCATTTGTGTGGCCTGGGGAGGGCCACAACAGAGATGTGGGTGGCTGGCTCCACCCCTACCAACCAGACATGATGGTTAATTATGGACCTTCAAGACAGTCAGCCATGGTTGCCCCCAGCCTGGGGTAGGTATGGCACAGCACAACAAATGTGCCAACCTGCTTTGGCCCAGTTGGGTGGGCCTTAGCCTGGGCTGTGATTCAGGGGGTTCCTGAGGTCATAACCCGGGCTAGCCACCGACACGGCCTGGGGTAATCCTAGACCAACATCTGGTGGTGCCAGATGTGCAGGTGAGGTCTGGGCCAGATTGTGCCAGAGCGGTCCACGACGATCCACTGTCATGTCTGTTTTTACCCAGTGATTACTAGGATTTTTTAAACTTTTCTAGCGAGGGTATTTAACAGGCATTATTGATTTCATTTAAACTTCAGCGATCTTAAATCAAGATGCTGATGTTGTTCATCTCCTGCTGTCATTTGTTCCCATTCTACTGCTGTGCTTAAAGACATTTCACTGAGTTGGGGATTAGGTACTTGGAGATGATTGGTCCCATTACATTACCACCATATTGTGGTAATGTAATGGGACCAATCATCTCCAAGTACTTAATCTCAAGCTAGGGTGTGTGGTCTGGGGGCTTCCTGTTTGCACACTTTTGCCACATTACAGTGGCAAACCCAAAGAATCTAGGGTGTCAAATCTCATGCATGTGTAGCTTCACTATGACTACCCCAGTGTAGTTTTGTGTGATCTGATCTCCGTCAGAAAGCGAAGTGTGATTACAGGGCATTCCTAAAACCATCTGGGGCTATAAAAGTCTGCTGAACCTGTCAATGGGACATGCTGAACAACAGACAACAAGGCACATTATGTGGAAGGGAGTGAGTTCATTGCTGACATAAAGGAACAACCGCATACACAATTTCCCCCCACTATAATAATTGTAAAGCTAACAACTCCCTGATCAGCCTATGCTCCCAACAATATTAATAAAAAAACCTAGCATTGTGGTTTACATCTTCAGCATGCTGTACAAACATTAACAAATTAATGGTCCTGATAATATGCATTCACAACCCCCTGCTGCGAGTCTCAAGTGCTGTTTTGCTCATATAGTTGAGACAGCTATTCACGTGTCCTCTTTCATCTTTATACCATGCAGAGCTGCTTGTCTCCTCACATAAGATACTTCATATTCCACTGTGCTTCTACCATGCTAACTATGGGCTTGATCCAGAATTGACTGAAGTTCATGGAAACTCCTACCGACTCCCATTGATTTTGGATCAGGTCCACTCTCAGTTGCAACACTAACACACATGTTTAGCATGTCGATGTTTGCCCCAGCCCATTTAATTTAAACCTATATACTTTACAAATGAAATATTTGACACTGAAATGACATGCCTTATCTGCATTAACTCTGACGTAGGCTTAAACTGTTCCAGTGGGTGTAATTCTGTTGAGCATTTTGTAAACTACAGATTTTGAAAGCCATAGTGTGCACAGAGCTGGATCCAGGTAAATGCAGACTGTGTAACTGCATGGGTCCATGTGTTGCCCCCCTCCTCTCCTTTACAGGGCCTCCCTATACATGGAGTCCATGAAAAACTTGAAGTGAGAACATGAGTGTGAGAAGCACTGGTGTAAAATATGGGCCCACACAGCCACAAACGTAGGGAGCTCTAGTCTACAGAGAGCTCGTGGTTATTCAGGAGGAGACCCTCAACACATGGGACCCACGAATATACTAGAAATAACATATTAATAAAAAGGGCGGACAAGGCCTGCAATACAGGGCGTCTTTGAACGTCAGTCATCGGGTGGCTGAAGATCTAAGCATGGGTTTCATTGTTATGTCTAAGCATGACAACAGTTTGTGCACTGTTTGAGTCATGTGTGGGATGCTGCTGAACCCCCCACCCCTCGGGATATGAACACGATTGAAATGAGTTGAAAAATGGAAGGCAGGGCTAACCTCACCACAGGGCAACTTAGAACAACTACCCTTGGCCTCAACTGGCCTTTCATTACTTCCAGGGCCCTCACAGTGGTCCCCATTTTCTCCAGGGCAGGGTGCACGGGCCCAAGGGATGGGCGAACGTGGTTCGGTAGTTCGGTGTTCGGCCCGAACTCGGCCTGTTCGGACAACCGAACACGAACACGAACGCACCGAACGGACCGAACACCGAACACCAAAATAGCGAACACACCGAACGGAACCAAACACCGAACGACAAAAATGGCGAACACACCGAACGGAACCGAACACCGAACTACGAAATGGCCGAACAGTTCGTTCAATTCGAATCGCGTTCGGTTGTGTTCGGGTGGCTAAAACATGGTCTTCTGTCAGGTCACTGGAAGGCCAAATGTAGCAGGGAGGGGGAAGTCATTTGACTCAGCTAGGAGCAGACTTCCAGGCACCAGGGGTGGAGGGTGGAGAGTGGCTTGGAGTAGCAGCCAGCCTGATGAATCACCATCTCTTTTCGCCTCAGACCACTGGCTTGGCAGTCTATGATTGGCCACGGGCTAGGCTGCACGGAGCCAATGGGGCTGATTTGAGGCGGGCGCAGCAAGAAACAAAACTGTCTGCCTCCCCCCTTCCCAATACCTTCTGAGCTAGTCACTGTTCCTGAGCAGCAGGCGTTTCAGAAGGCTCCCTCACCCAGCATTTTCCAGCTCCCCAATCCATTGCCATCCTCCTCCTATTTCACCCATCCAACCCATCTACCCCCATATTCTCATTTATTTACATTAGCTTTGATAGATTTAGTTGTTATTTTTTGTTTTTATCCCTCCCTGTGTTCAATCTTCAATCTTCCTCCTTCCCTCCCCCCTCCATTGAATATTCCCTCCCCATTCCCTTCCCCTGTTTTTTTGATTCATTAGAGTAGTAGTATATATTATTAATTTATAGATTGATTTAGGTTTCATTTCAGTTTTGTACCCCTCCTTGTCTTGTTTGTGATTGCCCCCCTAACCCCCATCCCATATATTCAATTCATAGGTAGATAGATAGGATTAGGTCGATACATTTTTGTTTGAGTAGTTTAGTTTAAGGTTTACTGATAGAGTGAGTTTACTGTTTTCTGTTATTCAGCTTTAGGGTTTGTTGGAGTTATTTATAGCATTTAGAATACATTTATTAGTTAGGTAGTTAGTTAGTTATTAGTGTAGATATAGAGATATAAATATTTGATAAAAAAATTCAGTAAAAAAATTTTAAAAAATTATATATTAAAAAACATTGTTTTTTTCGGGCCGAACGCGAACGCGCGAACCACCCAAACACCGAACACAAACGCACAACCCGATGGCGAATGAACCGAACGGCCGAACACGAATGTACGACCTGCCCGAACAACCGAACACGAACGAACGACACACGAACGGCCGAACCGAACGGGCGAACACGAACGCGAGGTACGACCGAACGACCGAACACGAACACACGAACTGAACGCGGCCGAACCGAACGGCCGAACGCGAACACACGAACCGATCGCGGCCGAACCGAACGGCCGAACACGAACCGCGATCTGTTCGCCCATGCCTAACGGGCCCCCCCAACCAGTGGAGTCTCAGCCAGTGGGGCCCCAACATGACCACCTCAAGAGCCCTGTGGAGGATGCTTCCAAGTGGATGAGGTCATGGGGCAGGCAAAAGGCCCCCACATTTTATCTTTGCCCTGGGCCCCGCAAACTCTAAGGCCAGCCTTCCCTGAAGGGGATGTTATGCTTAGTTGAACATCTAAAATGAATACAGTGGCATATTCCTTTCCCTAATGCACAAGGCAGTGCTGATCTGTCAATTATGTCAGGAGGGTGTCCATATCACCATTTTGCTTGGGCCCACACTTCTCTAGATCTGGCATTGAATGTTTATGTGGCAGACTACAGGAAATCTGACTTGACAAGAGGATTGCATCTTGAACATGCTCACTAGAAGCCTGGGCAATCCTCAGAAATGAAGTCAATAGACATCCTCAGTTGAACTGGGCCTCTCTGTGCATGTGCAAGCCTTATGTAAGCTTGCAGCTCAGTTGGCCTGGTGTGGCTGTAGGAGAAGGGTCTGCTGTGAGGAGCATTTCCCCAGAAGGACACCCAGGACCAGAGCAGATCAACTGATAGGGATGGGCGAACAGATTGCGGTTCGGGTTTGTCCGTTCGGTTCGGCTGCGTTAGTTTCGTCCGTTCGTTTCGGCTGTGTTCGGTTCATCTGTTCAGTTCGGCTAGTTCGCCGAGTTTGGGTTCTGCTGTTCGGTTCGGTCATCCGAACAGGCTGTTTGGTTAGGCTGTTCGGTTCGGCCGTTCGGGAAATGTTGTTATGGGTGTTCTTTTGTTTTTTATATTGTTGTTTAGTTTTTTATTGGGTTTTATATGGTTTTCTTTTGTTTTTTATTTGGGTTTTTTTGTTTTTATATGGGGTTTATTTATTTATTTATTTATTTTATCTAATATATATATCTATCTACACTAAATCTAACTGCTATTAACTATTCTAGATGCTCTGAACTAAATGGATTATCTAATAAGTACACAGACCTACTCCGACAAACACTAAAACTAAATCACTAACATTATCTCTATCACTAAGCTAACTCCTACAACTCTCTCTCTCTCTATCTATCCATATCCATATATATATCCCATATATATATCCCATATATATGGGATGGGGGGGAATCACAAACAGAAGAGGAGTCTGTAGTGAAATACATACATGCTCAATGAGTCTGTACAGTGCATAACACAAGGTTTCAGTTTATGATTTAAGTTTCATTTCAGTACAAAACTGAAATGAAACTTAAAGCAATCTAAAAATCTTACTCAACGCCTGCTGTTCAGGAACAGTGACTAGCTCAGAAGGTGTTGGGAAGGGGGGAGGCAGATAATTAGTTTCGTTTCTTGCAAGCCTCTCCGCCCCTGGTGCCTGGAAGTCTGCTCCTCAGTGACTGACACCTCCCTGTCATGTTTGACCTTCTAGTGACATGTTTTTGCCACCCGAACGTGAGCCGAACTGACCGAACTGTTCGGCCGTTTGGTGTTCGGTTTGTTCGGTATGTTTGCGTTCGGATTTTGGTTCAAGTTCGGTCGTCCAAACAGGCCGAGTTCGGGCCGAACTCCGAACTACTGAACCGCGTTCGTTCATCCCAATCAACTGAGGCATCTAGCAGCCAGCAGGAGCAACTCCTGGAGATCTGCAAGTGCCTGATTCTAAGTGGGACCAATCCTGAATTACTGGTATAGACTCTGGGCTCTAGAACTCTGCAGCCTTTGATACAGTTGATCTTGAGGTGTTGTTGACATGACGGGGTGGGGGTGGGGGGCTGGCAGGGGTGTGTGGGACTGCTCTTGAATGGTTCTGCTCTTTCTTGTCAGAGAAGTCCCAGTGGGTGGTGATGGGTGAATGCTCCTTATTTCCTCAAGATCTTCCCTGTGGTGTCCCACAGGGCCTTTTTAAACGAGTGGGATTTCTCCCACAGTTTAAAGCTGTGGTGCTGGGAAAACCCCGCTTTGGGGGGAGGGGGGCGAGCTTTAGATGTGCCTCTGTACACTGGAATTTGCCTAGGCACCATTAGAAACAGCAGCGCCATGTGAATCCCAGGTGTTTTGAGATGCAGCATAGTTAAGACCTCGATTATCTACGTCATGTCCAAAACACCTGGGAGTCACGCAGCGCTGCTGTTTCTAATGGCACCTGGAAAACTTCTGGTTTACAAAGGGGCATCTAAAGCCCCCCTCTTGCCCCCGTGGGGGTTTCCCAGCACCACAGCTTTAAGCTGCAGGAGAAATCCCGCTTATTTAAAAAGGCCCACAGGGTTCTTTTCTGTCTCCACTCTTGTTTAATGTGTATCTGAGGCTGCTGGGTGAAGTTATTTGGAGGTTGGGATGAGGTGTCATCAATTATTCTGATGACACTCAGCTCTACTTCCTGCAGTCTCGGTACTTACCCAATGTCTGGCTGCTGTCAGGGACTGGATGTGGGTGAGCTGATTGAGGCTGAATCCTGACAAGACTGAAGTGATGATGGTTGGCCGGTCATGTGACTTGGAGGGGATTGGGACACCTGTCACTGATGTGGTCTGGCCCCCTCTGGTCACTCAGGTTTGCAGCCTTGAAGTGCTTTTGGATCCCTCACTGTGCCTGGATTGTCAGGTGGCAGCGGTGGCCAGAAGCACTTTTCACCATTTCCGTCTGGTGAGGAGGCTGCAGCCTTTTCTTTCTGATTCTGATCTTGCCACTCTCATTCTTGCTTTCATCCCCTCGAGGCTAGATTACTGCAGTGCACTCTGTATGGGGCTGCTCTTGATGACTGTTTGGAAACTGCAGCTTGTACAGAATGTGGCGGGTCAGCTCCTTTTGGGGATGAGTTGCCGGGAGCACATCACACTGGTGCACCAAAGTCTCCACTGGCTTCCTATAGCTTTCCGGGCACAATTCAAGGTGCTGGTTTTGACCTTCAAAAACCCTAAACAGTCTGGGTCTCACTTACCTGAAAGACTGCCTACATTACCATGTCCTTTTGTGGCCCCTATGGTTGGTCGGGGGCACCCTCCTGTGGATTCTATCTGTTATCCTTGTCCGTTGGGTGAGGATGCACAGAAGGGCATTCTCAGTTGCTGCCCCCATTTTGTGGAACTCTCTTCACTGGGAGGTTTGCTTGAGCCTGAGTCTAGGCATCTTCCAGAGGGGGTGCAAAACATTTTTATTTGGAAGAGCATTTAGCAGACAAGGATAAATAGGGGTTGGTTGGGTTTCTGGGTGCGGCTGTGGGGGAGGGGGAGAGTTTGAGGGGAGGGATGGGCATTTTTATTGTATGAATTTTATCAATTTTGGGGGATTGTAAGCACCCCTGAGCCTTGGGCTGATTCTTTCATTTAAAAAAATGTGTTTTAAAATTACAAGAGTATCTATAGGCAACTTCAATAGTGCTATGCCGAGATTGCCCAGAGGTGTTTTTTGGGGTACATTCTCCATAGGTGGAAAGACAGACAGTTTTAGTACCTTTCGTGGGAAATATGTAGCTGAAACACTTCTTGTTTTAAAAATAGATGAGAATTCAAGAATTATAGTCTATTAAGTGATGAGAGAATAGTGTTCAAAGAATGCTGCAAGTACAAAAGAAAATAGTTAGAAAATGTGTTCAAAAGAGTACGTGAAAGTGTTTTATTGTGTATTTTTAATATAATCCATTATTTAAGAGGAAGATATCTGTGGGATGAAAATGTTATCCTTAGGGATGGGTCTTCAGATTGATTTCTGGATTTGGATCTGTTACAGATTCAGATTTTTTTCAAAAAACTTTTAAAATGGATTTATTACAGATCTGTATTAAACATAATAAAAATATTTTAAAAATTGATTGCGCATGTGCAAGATGGTTGCTGCGCAACCCTTAACCAAAATGGAGGCAATAGCATTGCTGCCATTTTGGCTAAGGTCAGAGGCCATTTTGTGTATGTGCAAAACAGCCA
Source organism: Sphenodon punctatus (assembly GCA_003113815.1). Lineage (NCBI taxonomy): Eukaryota > Metazoa > Chordata > Lepidosauria > Sphenodontia > Sphenodontidae > Sphenodon > Sphenodon punctatus. The sequence continues at coordinate 58,386 of QEPC01003920.1, read as the reverse complement.
CCGGTGGCCATTTTGTGCATGTGCAATGATTTTAAAAACAATTTTATTATTTTTAATACGGATCCATAATATGGATCTGTAATAGGTGCGGTGTTTTTGGATTAATCCATAACTGCCATTTTGGGACAGTTACAGATTAATCAGAATCCGTAACGCTCATCCCTATTATCCATAATAACCACACAGGAAATCAGATCCATTAAGAAAAGGTTATTTTAAAAATTTATTTATAACAATATTTGCAATCCCGCCCCCTCCTGCTGATAGCAGCTCGGGGAGGCTTACAAGATAAAAACAACCATAAAACATTAATCATAAAAACACAGATATAAAACAACAAATACATAAAACAGCATCATGAAGCAGTCAACCCCCCCCCCCAACCCCTCACATTCACTACACGTCTCCCTCACTAAAGGCCTGGTGGAACAGCCAGGTTTTACATTGATGTGGGGAGATTTGGAGACAAACAGACATTGACTGGGAGGGAGTTCCGGAATTGGGGCACCACCACCGAGAATGCCCTATCCAGCGTCGCCCCCCACCAAATGCAGGGAACCTCCAGAAGGGCACTCCCGGCTGATCGTAGAGGCTGCTGCAGAACCCGGTGTGGTGTGGTGTGGTGAGATGGTCCCGCAGATAAGTGTGGCCCAAGCAATAAAGAGCTTTATAGGTAAGGACTAACACCTTAAATCGAACCTGGGAGATTATCCACAGAGAAAGGAGCACTGGTGTTATGTGCTCCCTATGGCCCGACCCCGTAAGGAGAAGGGCTGCCGCATTCTGCACCAGCTGCAGTCTCCAAACCATGACCAAGGATATCCCCATGTACGGCGCATTACAGTAGTACAGTCTTGAGGTGACGAAGGCATGGATGATGGTGGCAAAGTCTCAATCTAAGATATACGGCAGCAGTCATCGCACCAGATGTAATTGACAGAACGCGCTCCTCACCACAGCTGCCACCTCGGCATCCAAATGGAGCTGTGAATTGAGGAGCACTCCCAGACTATGAACCTGAGGAACTAAGGCTGGACGGACCCCATTAATGATAGGGAGCATCACCTCCGTCTTGTTGGGATTCAGCTTCAGGCGTCTTGCTCTCATCCAGTCCCCCACAGCTAACGAACACCAAGTAAGCAACGAGACTGTCAGGCCTGGGTCAGCTGAAAACGAGAGGTAAAGCTGGGTGTCATCAGCATACTGACACCCAGCTTTACCTCTTGTAAAGCTGATGACACCAAACGCCATACTGATTACACCGAATGCCAAATGCTCTCACGACCTCACCCAATGGCTGCATATACATGTTGCACAGGAGAGGGGACAGAACGGAACCCTGAAGAACACCACATGTGAGATCCTGGGGAGACGAAAAACAGTTCCCCAGTACCACACACTGAGTTCTCCTGACCAGGAAGGAACTGAACCATTCAATAGGTATGAACCATTCCATCCACCTCAGCTTGGTCCCGCGGGCATGTCACCGACATCTCATTATCAAATGTATCAAAAGCCACTGATAGATCTAATAGGATGAAAAGGGCCACCTGACCTTGATCCATCACACAGCGCAGGTCATCAACCAAGGCCACAAGCGCAGTCTCAGTGCCATAATCTGGATGGAAGCCAGACTGCAAGGGATCCAGAAAACTGACCCAGTCAAGATAGTCCTGAAGCTGCCAAGGTTCAATAACCTTTCTGGTTAGAGACTGGCCGATAGCTGATGAGGGAGTCAATGTCAAGTGATGGCTTTTTGAGCAAGGGTCACACTATGTCCTCCTTAAGACACCAAGGAACCCTGCCCTCCCAAAGGGAGGTGTTGACCACCTGCACCAGCAACGGCCCTAATGTGTCCCAGCTGGCTTTGACCAGCCAGAACGGGCAAGGATCTAATTCACAAGTTGTGGCTATAACAGCCCCCAGAGCATCCTCTGCGTTGGTGGCTGTAACCAACTGAAATTGATCCCACAAAACAGGACAAGGCAGGGCATTCATAACCTCTGGTTCTCCTACTATAATAAGTGCAGCATCAAAGTCATGGTGGATGCAAGCAATTTTGTCCATGAAATAGTCAATAAACTTGTCATAGTGGGCCCGGAAACATTCCAATTCTAGGTGGAGAAAGGCCGGACTGACCAGCCCCTTCATCACCCAGAAAAGCTCCGCTGGATGAGACTACATGGATGCTATGGTGGCAACAAAGAAACCCTTCTCAGCATAGGCTCTCAAACTAGCTCTATGCCGCAATCTGTCATCTTCAGTGTGAGTACGATGCCACCCTTGCTCTAACCACCTCCCTTCCTGCTTCAGCCATCTCAGGTCCTCCGTAATCACAGGAACCTGCGACGCTAATGCTCAGGGAGCAGACGCTTGGGAGCCGACTGGTGTATGGCCTCTGCCAACCAGACATTCCAGGTTGATGCTTATAAACATACTTACTTCCAGGAGAAGATAATAGGATGCTCTACTGTTTGTTACATTATCCTGAGCAAAGACTCACACCGTGTTAACTCTGAACAATGTTGTATGTTTAAATGCAGCTTTACCAATAATGGTGGCAGCAAGGATAGATATAGGAGGCCATGAGATAGGAAACCACCACCACTACTGCTAATAATTTCTAAAGTGCTACTGGGTGCATGCAGAGCTCTACGGTCACAGATTTCCAGAGACAGATCCCTGCGCAGTGGGCTTACAATCTAAGATGGACAAAGGTGAGAGGAACACAGGGAAAGACAGACGTATATATTCTAATTTTACAGATGGGGAACTGAGGCTGAGTAGTTCTGACTTGCCCAAGGCCACCCAGTGAGTTCATGGCTAGGGCAGGATTTGAACCCTGGCTTCCTGGATCCAAGTACAGTGCCATATTTATTTATTTTATGTTTACATTTTTACCCTGCCCTTCTCTGAAGACTCAGGGTGGTTCACAGCATCAAAATTAAAAAGCAAATATAAAATGCAATAATAAATTAAAATTCCTTAAAACCCCATCATTCCACCCACCCCACCCTGTACCACCACCCACCAATCCACCCAATCCCACCAAACCATATTCCTGCCTGCCAAATAAAAAGGTCTCCCATCAATGCCAGAAGACAAACAGGCTTAAATACTACAACAGCTTGCTAGGCCGAGACTTGCCCGAGACCACCCAGTAGGTCTGTGGCGGATTTGAACCTTGGTTTCCCAGGTCCAAGTCCAGCACCTTATCCACTACACCACACTGGCTCTCAATCATTTGTAACCAGAAATAATTAGGCTTGAAGTTCAGTTCAGGATGTTTTTAAATGAGATGCTACCATGCATGGCCACCCAGGAGCCACTCATCCAACCACCTGTCTGAAGGTGGTGTGGAGGAATACCGCTCCCGTGAGCCACTCAACACCCACTCATGACCAGTCACGGCACACTCTTAAGAAATCCAGAGTATGTCGTGCAGGGCAAGCTAAAAAAGTGTGTGGCAATGGGCACCCACACATCCCCTGCCCGTATGAACTGGGGCAGCCACCCATGCCAGCAGACAGGTCCCCCCACTCATAGGCACTGTTGGCAGGGGACACAGCCTTTGCAAGTCACAGGAATTGGCCATGAGTGCTGGGGAGCCTGGTCCCGCAGTGCTCATGCCAGGGACATGTCAATTTCAAAGGCCAGCCTGGCACGCTTCCCCCTCCCCCATGGTCTGTACCAGGGGTAGTGCGAGGCAGATGCTGCAGTAGCCCACACTGGGAGCCGCCCGTTAGAATCCCTCCTCGTTCAGGCCACCTTAGTGGCTGCTCCCAAGCTCTGCCACTGAGCGACCACGGACCCCCCACCCCAGCCTTGCTCATTTAAAAACACCTGCAAAGTAATACAGTTAATCATGGATCACAGAAATATAACTGCTGCTAATGTGCACTCTTTTTGCCTGTGCCAAATTGCTTGTAGGTCTCTAAAAAACTACACAGGCTAATTATCTCTTTCCATTATTTTAAATTATACAGTATGCTAGCTAAATGTTTGAATCAGACAGCTGAATATGCTGCAAGAATGTGTGTACAGTATATGTGCTAATGTACATGCGCATACACACATAATTAAATCCTTTTGTTGTGACTGATGACAGTACATCTCAGGTACTTTGCAAAATCCAGGGTGAAGCCAAAATAGCTTTGCTTTTTTTCCAAGAAAATTTTGGATAGGGAAACCTAGCCTGCACCAGCCATGGGCCTTTTAGCAGAGGCTTTTGAGCATAATTCAAATAACAGAGAAACTTTCTTTATGGATAAGTTTATAGTATATCACATCAAATCTCCTGAGGACATTACAATAATTATAACCTGTAATGTTTGGATTGGTAAATTGAATAATTTAAGACAGGCCGTTTCTCAAAAAGCTTGGAGTCTAATGACTATAGGCAAGACAGACATTGGGTTGGGTAAGGAGACAGAAGGCACAGAGATATAAAATGACTTGGTCAGGGTTACACAGCAAGGTAGTGGAAGAGAGAGCTGTATAATCCAGGTGTGAGGACAAAATTAATCTGAACCATGTCTCAAAGCATGAAAATGATCTCCAACCCAGAAGTCCTACCATGCTTTAAAATACTCCTATAACACATCACGTCTTCTATACTGAGAGGATCAGGAGTTTTCTCAAATGTGTTAATACACACTTGTCAGCGCCACGAGGAAGTCCAGGACTCAAAAGAAGTGCAGTTTTCATCTCGTGAGAATGGTGGAAATGCGGCTCTTTGCCTGAAAACATGCGTGTCCGGCGGAGAACCTTTCCCCTACTCTGCCAGATGCGCATGTTTGCAGGCAAAGATCTGCATTTCTGCCATTCTCACGAGATGGAAGCTGCAGTCTTGAGTCCCAGACTTCCTTGGGGCATTGACGAGAGTGTATTAATGCACAT
>QEPC01003920.1:2857-17530 GCA_003113815.1 Sphenodon punctatus | reverse complement strand
GGGGACGCCGCGGCCGCTGGTGCTGGGGGGTGGGCTCTGAGTCTTTTTTTAAACAAAAATCCAGGCTGGGCAGGGTGGGTGGGGGGTGTCCCCCCTTCCACCCGCGCAGCCTGGGAGGGGGAGGGGGGAGGAATTAATTGTATATTTATTTCATTGATTTCAATGGGGACACAGTGAAATAATGAAATAATACCGGATTTAAACCAGTAACCGGTAAATCCGGTAGCCGGTAATGGGCCCGGGGTCCCACCTCTAGGCTGGACTTTGCCTGCCTTGCCTCTTCAGAGTGCTGTGACATGACATCATGACAATCCATAAGGGGCAGGACAGAGGGAGCCTTTCTGATGTAGCCACGCCCACTTCATGATGTCTTCACCCCACCCCTTTCTGATCTCCCCCCAAATAAATATTCTGGCAGTGCCCTTGCTCTCATGGCCAAAGTTCTGTCCTCACAGCATCACACCGCTCATGTGCGATGTGTCAGCATGTATTTATTTATTTATTTATTTTATTTCACACCTCATGTGTGAAGCCTTGCCTCTGCTTTGTCCATCATGCCTAAAGCCCTGTCCATCACTTGAAGTCTTGCTCCTCCACATCATACATGCAAAATCTGTGCCCTGCATGCCCAAACTATGCCACATGCCAAACCCTCCCTTCCTGTCAGCCGCCGCAGCCGGTGCCCGGCGCGGCGGCCCCCCCAGAAGCATGAGACCCCTGCTCCCCTTACCCGCAACAGCAGCCCGACGCCGCCTCCATTACAGACGCCCCCAGCCGGAGGCACCAAGGGCGAAAGCGGCAGGGAAAAAAGCCCCGGGACTGTGCAAGACGCTAAGGAGCCCCTCCCCCCGTTGCGGCGCTCCGCGTGCCTCCAGGCATACACGGGGGGCGGAGCCAACACTACAAAGGCCGGCACTGCAAGAGTAGCAGTGCCGGTGAACAGAGTTGCAGACCCTGGAGAGACTGCCCCCCCCGAGCTAAGTGGTGAAATTGACTACCCTCTTTGTGTTGGATTACTGTGTGTTGCTCCCTTACCCTGCTCCCTTCCTGACGTTTGTAGCAGAGTGTGTCTCCGTCCGTCCTGATATAATTGTGTATGTGTGAACCCCGCTCCCCCCTGATCCTGATTGCTGAGTGAGTGACTGAGAAGCCTGCGGGCTCGCACGGTTGGGCCTCCCCCTCCGTCCTGGGACCATCCCTGCCTTCCCCCTTTGGAGAGTGTAAGCCCCGTGAACCATATAGGTGAACCTTGGGACCACACCCCCCCGTGGACCTGGCACTCCCCTCACATATCCTCCCTGCCATTTCCCTGACGAGTGCAAGTAGAGAGTCTGAACCCCCTTCCTTGTCCCCCATCTCTGCGCCCTATGATGATAGGGGTCGATGTTCAGAGTGTGTATTCACACGAACAGACCCAAATACTATCCTGACGGGCCTCCTTCCTTAGCACTCCGCAAGCAGAGCTCCCTCATGTGTGAGAGGCGTGAGTGGGTGGCACTTCTCCCCTTCATACCTCCTCCCACTGACACTTCCCTCTGATGAAGAAAATGCCAGCCTTGACTAGAACATAGATGACATTTTCAGCAGCGCAGCAGGATTCCCCCCCCCCCTCCGAGGCATACTTAAAATGTCCAGTAGCAACTCTCAAAACTACCACCACTACTCGCATGTAGTAAGTGGATGAAAACAAATGAGACGGTGCTGAGATGGTTGCCTAAGCTGCCCCAGGGAGGGCCACTGCAGCCACCACTCCTCGGCTCAGCAGGGAGGCTAGTTCACATGAGCAGCCGCCCTCCACCGCTAATCCAGGCTTGACGGGTTCTGTCACAGGTCCCTCTATGACACGGGTTGGCCATGGAGCCATTCATAAGGGAGAGGATGCCCAGATCCCTGTGTGCAGCAGGATCAGACCCCAGAAAAGAGCTGCTGCAAAACAGTTGATGTGGGGGCCCAGAGTTGCGCCATGTGCAAAACAGCTGATCAGGGTGATCCGCTGGGCCCCACATCAGCTGTTTCGTGGCTGGGGTGAGGATGCTCTTCCGGGCCTGATCCTCCAACCTCACCTCATGGTGGGGCCTGAATAGACAGGAGGGAGACCGTTAGCCTGGTTTAGCCCAGCTGGCTGGGCCTTTGCCCAGGCTATGTTGCTACCTGTTGCTGCCCCATGCATCCCGTAGCAGCTGGTCATCCACCCTGATGCTGTAGAAGGCAAACATCTGGCAGTGACCTAGCAGACGAGCAGGTGACCTCTGGGTGAACGCAGGTTAATGCAGGCTAATGTCTGGTTTGTTTTCACCCAGTGAAAACTAACCGCTCACAAGTCAAGAGTAGTTTGTGTCAAACTGTTGTGGCCTTTGCAGAGTATTGTGTTGTCATGTCATACCATAAGGAGCATGGCTATGCTGGAAAGGGGGCATGGTCACATTGAAAAGAGGGTTGGCAAGGGGAACCTTCCCTCAACCCCTTTATAATGTAGCCACATCCCCTTCAGAGCATTGTGATGTCAAAATGCTCATCAGGGGCAGGAGGCCATGTTAGAACGGAGTGGGAGACCCTCTTTGTCCCACTGCTCTCTGATGTGGCCCCAGCTCCCTATTAAACATTCCAGAGGGGAGGGGCATTCTTGCCAGCAAGAGTGGCTTTAAGTCACTTGAGGGTTGGCTTTGGGTGAAATGTTTGGGGTGTGTCTAGCAGTAACACAAAGATTAGGAGAAGAGTTCGTTTAGTTGTACCATTCCCTTATTTAGTTGCCAACAGAACCAGACACTATAAGGTTTATGTTGCTGTGAGATAAATTGCTTCCCAAGCCATGATGGTATGTGAAGAATGCCATGCGATACGTTATCTCAGAATGACATGAAGCTTGTTTTAGCTTGTTAAATTACTGGGCCACCAGTATGAAAACCTTATCAAGTAAACTAAATTCTGATGATATTTGTTCAAGAGCACATAGGAATGATATTACATAAATTTATTTATCCAAAGTTCCACTGATGAATTTATTATTGATTGCTGGATATAGTTGGCACATTCACTGTAGGTTATTGTGCTTCATAAAGATTCATTGTGGAAGGTTGTGTGAAGGCCTGCAGTGGGAGCATTCACACACATCAGGCATGGGTATAATCCTCCATCCTGAAGATGATCTAGCCCTCATGATTGACAAGTTACTATAACTAGTGCAAATCACTGATCTGCTCCCTCCATCGGGTGCTGCAGTTGCAGGGTTAATCCTACGGACAGTATATATTACCCTGTGATCTACTGATAGGGTACGAGACTGAATTCAACAGACCTTGATTCTTATTACTGACCGTCTATATAGCCTTGGGCAAGTTTCCCCATTTCTAAAATGGGGATAAAGATACTTATCTTCATTTGCAAGTGATTGCCTCTCTTAGTCCGCAGATTTTAAAAAAGGTTAAATATAAATATTTCTTTATAAAAGTTAAATATAAATTTATAAAATGTATACAAATTATAAATTTATAAAAGTTTAATATAAATATTTGTTAAAGATCAATATTACAACATGGAATTGCTTATGACCAGACTCATTATCTGCAGTTCCTTCATCCAATGCCTTTGCTTGCAGAGTTGCAGTGCATCTTGCACTGATATGCGTGCAAATTATTGGAGCCGGTAACTGAGGATCTTGGGATTCACTCCTCATTATAGGCATATGTATTACAGTTTCTCCATGGCAGTAACGTCTACTAGGATTCTGTCGACTTATTTATTTATATCCTGCCCCTTTTGCACAAACGTCTTGGGGTGGCTCACAATAAAATAAAAATACAAATAAATAACAAGGAGATTTGGGCTGAGGTGGACCTCTACTGGGAGGGCAGTCTAAAATGATAGTGCAGCTGCCGAGAATGCCCTTCTGTCAGTATGGACCTGCCAAAAGCATGGGACATCCAGGAGGGCACCCCCGGACAACTTCAGGGACAGCCCAAGGGGTGAGGCAATCTTTCAGGTAAGCAGAACCAGACCATTAAGGACTTTATATTAGCTGAGGCTTCCAAGTGAGCTTCTTCCAATTCTTTTCTCCTTCCATCCCAAGTGTTTCACTTTCTAGAGCTGCATCACAAGCATGCACTAGTGTGACAGAACGGGTGCAATGATGTCTTGTTAATTCACAGCTGCACAGAGCTTAAATTGTGGCAAATTTATTCAGAAGACATTTCAGGTATTTGCAGCACCAAAGGAACAAATTATATGAGCTATTGTATACCACACATATCCATGCTACAGCTCTATGGACTATGCTTTGAAAATATGCAAATCAGTACATGGAGGAAAAAACCCATCAGACTTAGCTCTGTTTCCATCTCTACTACTGACCTTATATGTGGCCTTGCACAAATCATATCATGCCTCTGCCTCTTTTACCCCAGTTGTAAAATGAGAATAATACTAATACTGAAAAAAACCACATTCAGTAGGAAATCTGTAAAGCAGTGATTACATGAGTAAAAAACCTCCAGTTTAAGAACCTAGTTAAGGTGACATTCCAAATTATACTCAAACTTGAACATAATAGTAAATTGTATATTAAGGCAACTTTCTCACATCCTCCTATTTCTACAGAAATACCTCATCACGTATAAGTATTGTTATACATTCCTCACAGTCACCATACTAAACATATGCAGTTTCATTTCAGTTAAATTGTACAAAAAAATGTTATTAATGAATGAGAAAAGAAGAATGTGTAGATTGGTCTGATATTTAATAAATGGTAGACTGTCAGTTTTTCTAGTTGAAAGGGATGAACGTTACTTGGAAATAGCTAATAGTATTGTATTTCTGTAGTAATAGAAAGGCATGAAAAAGTTGCCTTAACATACAATTTACAATTATGTCAAAGCATGAGTATAATTTGGAAACACACACACTCATCCGCACACATAGGTGGAGTGATAGTATGGAGGACAGAATTATGGAGACCCTGTGAATCTGGCTTTACGGGAGTGTGGAGCAGTAATATTGAATGGCTCCAATGTTATGGAAAATTGTCAGTCCTTGATGAGTCAGATTTTGACCTGTTTTCTAACTGAGGTAAGACCCAGGAGGCTGGAAAGATGTAAGGTAAATCAAGCCCCCTCGTTTGATCAGGAATATTGGGATAAGAAAAAGGCCCTTTTAGCAAAGACAGAGAAGGTGAAGAAACATAATCCAACTGACTAGATAAAGTTTAGAACATTAAGGCAGGAATATAAATTGCTGTTAAAAAGGAAGAGGAGGGGGTTCCAGTGTCAGACCCCTGTAGCGGGCCTGTGGGTTCTCCCCTCTCACACACACACTCATCCACACACACTACACCCATGCTCTCCCCCCTCTCTCTCTCTCTCACACACACACTCATCCACACACACTACACCCATGCTCTCACCTCTCTCTCTCTCTCTCACACACACACACACATTCAAATTGATCAGTCACACACAACAAACAATGCTCTGACCCTTCACACACCCATTCAAATTGATCACACATTATTTAACCCCCTCATATACTAATTCAAATTGATCACACACACAAACACTACACTACACACATTCTCAGATTCTATAACCCCTCACACTCATTCAAATTGATCACACATACACTCATTCACACACACACTGCACACAATGCTCTCACCTCACATGTACATTCATTCAAATTGATCTCACACACATTTACACACACATCTTCTAACCCCTCACACACACTACACACACACGCTATCACCTCTCACACACACACATTCAAACTGACCAGTCACACACACACATACACACACTCATTCAAATTGATAAATCTCACGCACCAGCCCCTCGGCCTGCACATCTGCCGATGCTTACCTACACCTTACTGCTAATTGCCTCTGCCCGACCCCCCCTCGCCTCGGGGGGGATGGCAGGCGCGAGGCCGTTTGCCGCGCCCGCCCTGGAGAGGAGACAGACTCACCTGAGCATTCCCGCGGCGGGCTACAGCAAAGCCCCACGCGCGGGAAAGAGAAATGGCAGGAGCGCACTCCGGGAACCCGGCCAGGGTTGGTAGGCAGCCCTGGCTGTTAGCTGATTGGTAGGTGGCCGGCCACGTGGGCTCCGCTCGGAAGGCGGGGCCTCATGAGCCAGCAAAAAGTTGTGCTCCAGCCCCACTTGCGGCTGGAGCTTCACCAAGCAGCAAGCGGCTGCAGCAGGGGGAAATTCCTGAGGCCTCGGCAGGCAGGCAGTAGCCTAGCTAGCAGCCGGTAGCCTCACCAGCGTCATTCCAGGGTCAGAGGAGCCCCTGGCAGAGAGGGAGACAAAGCAGGGCCATATGGGTAAGACAAAAAAGGGAGCTGCTGCAGCAGCCAGAAAGCGGCAGCGCGAGGCAGCAGAATTAGATGCCCCTGACGATGAGAGGGCAAGCCAAGTCGGGGAGGGACAATGGGAGGGGATGGAGGGCTTCGCCCCCATCCTCCATAGTAGTGAGGTGCCCCTTACAGAGAGGGGAGAAGCCCCCATGGGGATCTCAACAGAACCCCCCCAAGCAGTGGAGGAAGCCCCCGTGGTGGACAGGCTGGCGAGCTGCGAGGCTCTCCTTCACCACTTGGTGTCAGGTACAGAGCCCCTTCAGGCCTCAGCCCTTTTTCACCCCTCGGGTCACCCTCCAGGTCCCTCTCAGAGTGACCTTCCTATGGGCACCGAACAAGGACCCCAGCCCCGGAGGGGGAGATGGGCAATAAACCCCCCGGTCTGATACATTGAAGAGGGTGGGGGGCCACGGCGACGCAAGTACGCAGGGGAGCCAGGCCCACACGGGGCCCAACCGATGCCCCTGCCACAGCCAATGATTTGATTTCTCTGGCACCCCCTGGCGCTGACCCTCGAGCGGGGAGCCTTGGCCCAGCCGTCGGCTCAACGTGGCCCCAGCCAGCAGTAAATCCATCAGGATATGCTCACTTGTCTTGGGGGCCTGGTGCAGTGCACACACCTGATGCGGGACACACATGGCCACCACCGGCTCCTTCTCATGGGGCCCTGAATTTCCCTGGTGATGCAGGGTTGGCACAGGCCCTGACCGGCCCGGCACAGGCCGTCCCCATTGGAACGCCTGTGCATTATGGGCCTTCCAGGCCCAGTGTTAGCCAGGTACAGCCCCCGGGCGCCAGGCCCATTTTGGGCTGGGCCGGGGAGCCCCTTCTCCCTTTTGTTCAACCTAGGACAGAGCTCACCGGGACGGCAGGACAGGCGCAGGACAACGCCGAAGTGCGCCGATGCCTCGACCACATGGAGAGAATGCTCCAGACGCTGATCCAGCAGCGCGATCAAGCTGCAACAAACCATCCAGCGGCTGGACCTCCTCCATTACCAGCCCACACAGCAGGTGAGGCGGGGACTTCGGTCGGGGGTATCAACAGCTTGACTGGGCCCGGGGTGCAGCAATTCGGAATAGCACTGGACCCCCGACTGACCCAGAGCGGAGGCGGGGGCCCGACCCAACTAGTGTGGTGGGGCGGGACTTGGGTCCCCATGGTGCCTCCTCCCTTCCCTCAAGGGCTGTCTGGCGCAGTAAGCACAGTGGGGGCTTTCCCCCATACCGGTAGCGTGCCAGCATGCCTGCCCCTGGCAGGACAAGCTCTCCAGGTATGGACCCCCACAGGCATCCCGGCACAAGTACAGGGTACGGGACAGGGTTGGAACCTCGGTCCAATGGCCACCCCTCAGCAGCCCCCTCCAGAGGGCAGTAGCTACACTACTGTCTCCAATCCAATCAGAGGCCATCTGCTCCCCGCCACCAAAGAGCGGATTTGGAGGGGGGAATATATTGATCTCTTCGCCTTGCTGTTCAGCGATCTGATTGTGGACCTCGCTGAACAACAGGACAGAAAAGAAAAGGAACGCTTCAAGCGACCCAAAGCCGACTGGAACTGGTCGAACTGGACGGCCGCCTTTTCAATCTATATGGGGGTCATGATTCAGGCCTACCCAGCAAGGGCTGGAGACCTCCTGAAGTATGCCGACATCGTACGGCGAGCCTACGAGACCGGGCCAGCCGGAGCGTGGCTCCAGTATGACGAGGCTTTCTGCCATCGAGCAGCCTATACCCCGGGTTTGAGATGAGATCTACATGCCCATGACCTATGGCTCAATTGCATGAGTGGGGTGGGAAATGCGCCCAGGTCCGACAGTGGCCATCTGCTGGCAAAAGGGGGAGCCTCTTCAGCTACTGACTCCTTTCGTGAGGACGGGGAAAAAGGGGCAGGTACATCAGCTGGCCAGTGCCATGAATTTGGACATTACGGGAGATGTTCCCGTGCGGTGTGCAAGTTCCGCCACGCCTGTGCCACGTGTGCAGGACCTCACGCAAACTTGGCGTGTATGTGAGGGAAGCCTGGCGCAAAGGGAAGGTCCTTCCCTGGGTCAGCTGGGAAAGGTATCCACAGTCCTAGTACCGGGGGACCTACGGCAAAAGGTCCCAACACCAGTTAGGGTCAGCCAACTTGAAAAGGCCCTAAGCGGCTATCCCGACCAAGCAGAAGTGGCATACGTGGTAAAGGGCTTTTGCAATGGTTTTCTTATCCCAGCAACTGAAGTCCAGCAGCATCGGCTGGTGCCAAACTTAAAGTCAGTCGTTGGCTTAGAGAGGGTGGCACAGGACCAAATTCAAAAGGAAAAACTGGAAGGTAGGGTGGCTGGCCCGTTCCTAGCCCCCCCTTTCCCCAACATGGTCACCTCCCCTTTGGGAGTTGTACCCAAGAAAACACCTGGGGAATTTCGGCTGATTCACCATCTGTCATACCCCCGGGGCGGCTCAGTCAACAACGCTATCCCCAAAGAACTTTCTTCAGTTCGGTATGCGTCGTTTGACTCGGCTGTGACCCTAGTGAGGTCCTTCGGGCCGGAGGCCATGTTGGGGAAATCCGACATCAAGTCAGCATTTCGCTTGCTCCCTGTACATCCCGAGAGTTTCCCGCTCCACGGATTCCACTTCGACGGCATGTATTATTTTGATAAAGCCATGCTGATGGGATGCTTGATTTCCTGCTCAGCTTTCGAGCATTTCAGCACCCTGGTCGAGTGGATCGTGAGGCAGAGGGCTACCAGGGAGGGAGTAATGAAATACCTTGATGATTTTTTGTTCATCGGGCAGGCCGATACGGAAGACTGCTCAAACATGATGCAGACATTCCAAACAGTGGCGAGAGAATTAGGTATCCCCCTTGCCCCTGAGAAGACGGAGGGGCCAACCACCCGGTTGACTTACCTTGGCATCGAGCTTGATACGGAGATGGCAGTTTCCCGCCTCCCTCAAGACAAATTGGTCACTCTCCGGGCCAAGGTAGTGGAATGCCTTGGAATGAACAAGATCACAGTGCGACAGTTGCAGTCGATTCTGGGCAGCCTGAATTTTGCGTGCTGAGTTGTAGCACCTGGTCGTGCCTTCCTGTACCGACTATACACCAAGCTAGCCGGCAACCCACCTCCTCACCACCACCTGTGGCTCACCAAGGAGATTAAGGAGGACCTCCAGATATGGGCCACTTTTATGGACAAATTTAATGGCACCAGTTTCTGGTGGGAACAGCTCTTGCTTGAAGCTGAGCTCCAGGTTCACTCCGACGCAGCCGGTGGTGCAGGATTTGGTTTGATATTCAGAAACCGCTGGGCGATGGCCCCATGGCCCACCAAGTGGCATGAGCAGGGAATAACCAGAGACCTTACCTTCCTTGAACTCTTCCCGATAGTGCTGGCTGTCCATCTGTAGCCGAATGAGCTGACAAATCAGTCAGTCCTTTTTTGGTGTGACAACCAGGCTGTTGTTCACATCATTAACACCCAGTCATCCCGATCTCCAAGGGTCATGGGGCTAGTGAGGGCGTTCGTGTTACTATGTTTGAAATTTAACATCCTGTTTCAGGCCAGGCATATACCTGGCTTGGACAACGATGTGGCCGACGCCCTCTCTCACTTCCAGATGGACCGTTTTCGGTCACTGGCACCCCGGGCCCGGGCGGAACCCGAGCCTCTGCCACCGACAATTTGGAGCCTTGGGTGTTAGAGATGCGCACCCCCGTTCTGAGATCCCTGGCGCCTCGCACCAGGACAGTCTACAAAAGGGCATACCGGGAATTCCAGCAGTACCGGTCGGCTCAGGGTTGGTCCCTGGGTTTCCCGATCCCCGAGCCTCACATTCTTCAGTACGCCATGCACCTGAGGTGCAGAGGGGCAGCCCCCGGCACCATAGCGGGTAAGCTGTCCGCCTTGGCCTTTATAGTAACCTCGCGGGGCACACACCCCCATGGATAGAGGTTTTTTCACACGTCGTTTGTTGGAAAGCTAGGCCAGGGAGGTAAACGGGATACCCGACCAGAGGGCTCCCATCACCCCTCAATTGTTGCTGGACATATGTGTTACCCTTCCACGTATTTGTTTCAATCGTTACGAAGTTCTGTTATTTGATTCAGTGTTCAAGTTAGCTTTCTTCGGGGCTTTCCGAGTGAGCAAGTTGGTGGCAGAAGGAGCCAGGGACAACTCAGGTAGGGCACTCCAGCTCAGCGACATCCAGGTTGACCCAGTGGCCCTCGTGTTAAACATTCGCCGCTCCAAAACAGACCAAAGAGGGAGGAGGCAGGTCGTGAGATTGAACAGGGCGGCCTCCCCAGATTTATGCCCGGTCCTGGCACTTGAGACCTACATCACTGCCCACCAACTTGCTGTGGGCCCCCTTTTTAGACACACGACAGGTTTGGCAGCAACGAGGTACCAGTTCATGGCTGTACTTAGAGCGGCCATGTCCCATCTAGGGATCCCCCCGTCAGCTTACGGCACCCACTCTTTTAGAATTGGAGCTGCAACTTTTGCAGCCCAGAGTGGCATGTCAGACCGGGGTATTCAGGAGGTAGGTTGCTGGAGGTCAAGAGCTTTCCGGACCTATGTCCGGGGTGCCCTACCCCCATATTAGTCAATAAAATATTGTTTCTTGCTCCTTCCTCCCCCCTCCCCCCCAGTTCATTACCCACAAGCCCGAAGGCTGATCTGGATCATAGGCCACAGCCTCGTTCATTGGGCAGGTGACGCGGCCAGCCGGACCAGATGGGGAACGCAGCTGGGCCTTTCGGCCAGGGCACAAATACGGTGGATGGGTCGTGGAGGCATGAAATGGCACCAACTCCTGCCAACCCTACGGGCGACAGCGATGGGCCAACCACCTGATGTATTAGTGATCCACCTGGACGAGAATGACATCCCCCAAATCAAGGGTGTGCAGCTGATAAAGAGCATAAAAGCTGACATATGGGAGATTAAGAGATGGTTCCCAGCCACCAAAATCATATGGACTGACCTGGTTGAGCGAATATCTTGGGGCGGTGGGGTGCACCCCCGGAAGATCGACAGAACCCGGAAGTCAGTCAACCGGGACTTGGGCAAATGGCTCACGGGTATAGGGGGAGATCGCATAGATATGCGTGCATTAACGCACAGGTCCCCTGTCCTGTATAGAAGGAACGGTGTCCACTTATCAGCTGGAGGGAACAAGCTCTATTTGGAAGCCCTGGTGGGCTCGTTAAATAGGTTACTGTCCTAGGTTAGAGTGGGGTGGGGGTCGGGTTCGTCCGGGAAAAAGCCCGGCGACCCCTTAGTGGCAGGGGTCCAGTACAGAAGTTAGAATAGGTTAGATTTATCATAAGGAAGAGTCATCTCCTTAGGAGATGGGGAGGCCCACCCGCTGGAAAGCAGGGTATGGCAAGTGGCGGGGCAGCCTCCCTGGGAGGGGTGTCGAGCGAGGGCGGTATGGTCCCCCGCCTGTAGGCACCTTTATCCTTACTCGCATTGAAAGGATTGGGTTCCCCCTCGCCTGTGGCTGGGGCCAATGAGGGGGAAACGTAATGTAAAAATGTTGGGGTGGTAATTCGAGGGTACATCGAAACCACCCCTGTGTTTGTGATGTCGTCTTACTGTTATAAGGCAGTTCATGTACTGGACCCGCATTGCGCTAGGCGATTTACCCCCACCTATTTGTTTGATTGAATACAATTTGAATAAAGAGTGTGGCCGTTAAAACCCACCTTTGAGTCCTGTCTCCTTCAGTGCATCGGCAAAGGCCCCAAGTGGGACCTTTGAAGTTTTTCCTGCTGGCTGTGGGGAAAGCAGCTGCAGCAGCGGCATCAGTCCAGTGGAGAAGCAACAACCTGAGGTGGAGAGGTGAATGGCAAACAGCAGGCGGGTGGATGGGTGGGCAGGAGCAGTAGTTCCTCCCCCCCCCCCAAGCTGTTGCTGAGAGGGGCTCAGCAGGCAGGCTGGTGTGCATGGGTGATGAGGAGGATTATTATCTAAAAAGCCAAAACAGTCCCTGGGGGCTGGACAGCAATGCAGTCCCCCCCATGGCATCAAAGAACCACAGCTCCCTCCTAAGGACTCTGAGTGGCCCCCCCGCTTCTACCCGACTCATGAGCAGCTCAGCAGCTCCCATTCCCCCCTCAGCTTCAGAAGTGGCTTCTCAGACCCATGCTTTCCCCCCTCCCAAAGACTGAGTGAGTGCAGCACAGTGAGCTGGCTCTTTGCCTCACTGTGAGCTCTGCTGCCTGTTGCTTCCTGACACTTCAGCAGAGCACAGAGAGTGGAGGCAACAACAGTCCAGCCAGAGACGTGTCAGGGACTGGGAGGGAGAGGGACAGTGTGGCACTGAGGGGAATGGGCTGGGGGGCACGCGGTCCCCCCCTGGGGAGTGGGGCCCAGGGTGGCCACCCCTATCCACCCTACAGTAAGGCTGGCCCTGAAGAAAAGATAGGTAGTCAGGAAAACCAACCCGGCGGAGGAGAGGCTAGCAGCAGGCAGGTGGGTGGGGTAGTTCCCCTCCCCCCCCCCGCTGCCAAGGAGGGGCTCAGGAAGGAGGGGCACAGGTGAGAAGGAGGCGCACCTGATTACACTCATGTCTTAGTTCACTCACTAGGGTCCTGCTTCAGCATCTCCCAACTCATCAACTTGTTCTGAAATCTGATAGCCTCAGCTTGGGAGGCCGCTACTCTTCTTCTGGTACATTTATTTAAATTACCCGCCATGTTGCTGGCCCACCACTTGCAGGTATTTCCCCCTCCCCCTTAAACAGAGACAACAGTGTAAAATGTTTCATGAAACAAACAAGCACTATTTTTCACATGGAAAAGCACTAGCACTCACTAGGCAGTCCCCTTCAATGCAGAAGTCATTACATCAAAGGTACATGGGAAAGGAAAGCTGCAATGATGATCAAAACATGTGGTCGCCAAGCAGAAGTGTTTGCTCTACAAAGTCCCTCTGAAAAGCATGGGTGCTGTTCAATTAACGTCTGCAACCACCTTAACTATATAATGTTTACAGTAAACAGAAAATGAGACAATGTGATATGTCTAGAGACAGAAACCAAAGCAGCTTCCACATTGTATGCTCAAAGGTGTCATTTCGTAGAAGAGGAGATTGTATCGATCGGGCACTGGTTCAAATACTAGAATATTGTGCTCTATTCCATAACCTCTCAATAGGAAATGCAGTGATTGCACGTCTCCTGCTCATATCAGAGCACTGGGAGGCATTATGCCAATGTGCTTTCAAAACACAACTGAGCAACTAACTGACCTTGAGTTAGGTACTTTGTCTTTCTATGCTAGAATGGACAAAAGACCAGCTGCCAATGTAGACCTTTTAGATTTGGGATGTAGGATTTTAATCACTCAACTCTCAACACTATCACCCCTAGTCCATGCTGCAGGTGGTTTTAACAACTGGTTTGCCATGTAGGAGGATTCTAAAGTGGTGCGAACTCCGTGCAGGAGACATCATAAGCTAAAACAATATACACCTTCTGGTTTGCGTTGGGGGGGCACGGGGCAAAGCAATGTCATACTAGCCTCTGACTTGGAGGTTGTGCACATGAAAGAATACTCCCTTGATCCTACTCTCTTCTTGGGTCGTCCCTTGAGCACAGCTGCGGCAGTCCTTACTGTGTAATTATTCCTATGTGACAGCATGAAGCAGTACTTATTTACCTCATAGGCTTGGATTTAATGAGACAAACTTTATTAATCCTTGAGACACATTTAGATAATTCACTGATAAGCACTGTGAAGGTGTCTATAAATAAACTCATACATTATAATATACGCTTAAGTAGGTATATATTATTATAGTGTATTCTCTACCAATAATAATGGGAGCTGAGCCATCAAGTTCAAAGGGTGGAGGTTTGTGTCCTAGGTAATATACACGAACACAATACACCAAATACACAACACTTACAACACAATACAAATATACAAACCTGTGGACTGAATTCTACATGATCGTTTTAAATAGCCCTATGATAAAACCCTGAAGAAGGATGTGCTCACGGATGTGCTGCAGATCTTCAACTACTATGACACCATCAAGCACTGCTATAAATAACTGACTGCTGCTTTGAACTTTTCTGCATGGTTTTCCTTGGTTTCTGAACAAACAGGCCATGTTCCAATAAACAGTTAATCTGATTTAGCTGAGCCTTGCTTCTGTTTTCCTCCTTAAGCATTTACCCAAACAGAGTACTAAACCAAAATTATTCAGGAATAGGATGAGGAGTATGTAATAGGAATAGGGCTGATGCGAAATCAGCTGTTACCGCTCCGCGATTCCATTCCTAAACCTCGGCATCCCTGTTTGCGCCTCGCATAATTTCGCGCGA